>VZTT01043378.1:37697-59223 GCA_013400855.1 Buphagus erythrorhynchus | reverse complement strand
GAGAGCGATGCCACAGAACAATTTCTTGCGAGCCATATTGTCCCTTTAGCCACAAATATCTTGCTATGTGAACGCCCTACAACATTCACCTTCACCTGCCCTGCAGGAGGGAAGAATCCCGCAGGAAAAATGAGCATACCGCAAACCGACAAAACCCACCGCGCCCTCGCTTCCCTCCCGGAGCCTGCTGCTGCTCCACAGGGAAATTCCCGAGGCGGGGCACACAGGTTGTTGCCAGGATCCAGGAGAGCTGTGATTACGAGCCTGAGCAGCAGCACCGCGGGAGGTTCGGGAGGATCCTGGCTCAGGGCTCGGGGTTCCGGGCTCAGGGCTCGGGGCTCCCGGCTCGGGGTCCCCGGCTCGGGGTTCCCGGCTCGGGGCTCAGGGCTCGGGATTGCCGGCCCGGGGTTGCCGGCGGCCGGCGGGAGGCGCTCCGAGCCCGCCGCCCAGCGCAGCGCCGAGCGCGCCGCACGGAGGGAGCCTGGGCGGGGGAAGGTCGGCACCAGCATCAGCATCAGCAGCAGGAGCATCCCCCTCCTCCTCCAGCTCCTCGCAGGTCTGCTGCTCTTCCAACGGAAATAATGAGCTCCCCGATGGAAGCGGCCGGCAGGACCTAAACCTAGGAAATAATGCAGGAAGGAAAACTAGAAAACCTGGCATCTAAATATTGCAGGTTTTTTAAAATATTTTTAAAATTGTTTTTAATAGAAAAGCGATAGCACGATATAATTTCATTAGCAACTGGAGATCAGCGGCGTCCCGGCTTGTTTCCAAGTGCTTCTTGGCTGCAGAAAGGAAACATTTACAGAATTTATTAGCCTACTATTAAGTCTTCAATTCTGCAACAAACCCTTGTGCTCTCCACCCTCTATCCAAAACCCGCCAATAAATCCTTGTATACACATCCAATGAGGCCCCAGAAAAAAGTCCTTCTGTTTTCTGTGAGCTTAATTTTTTTTGCACAATGTGAGAGGTTGAACATACTGCTTGCCAGGTGCTGTAGACAATTTCCTGTTGTGTCTTTATAAACACCACACCGATTCTACTAAAGAGTCTGCATCGCTTACTGTTTAACACCTTTCTTTTTTCTTTTTCCTTTGTTAAACAGTATTTCCTGTTGCACAGTAATTTGGGTTCTCTCACAGACATCATCACTCAGTACTTAATCACTCAATACTGCATGAGCACACCCTCTTTCCTCCTTCATCTCCTACCTTGAAGAGGTCTTACCTTCCATGTCTCCTGTACTGCCACTCACAAACTCACAAAGCTGACTCCACCTCAGGCTCCTTGCATGCAACAAAGCCTGCATTTGCATCACTGCCCCCTTCCTGCTGCTGGCCCCTCTCCTTCTGCCTGACCTTTCCAGGCAGGCACATCTGGTCACCCTGATTTATTATTCCCTCACTAGCTGTGCTTGCTTGGGCATATGGGGACCCACTACAGAGGGGAGGCCGTGACACCAAACTTCAGCTGGAAAGATGACATTTAACAGAGGCCACGTGCCTCAAAGCATGGCACATCCTTCTGTTACCACCTGATGTTGCATCCCTGTCCGGGCTCCTGGTTTGGTGATGCTTTCCTTCATGCAACCAGGCACAGCATTCTCATTTCTCTGAGACACCATTAGACACCTCCCTGTTTAAACTAATAGAGAAACTAGTTTGTGGATGACTAAGGGGCTACAAACTCTTCTTAAACACTTCAGGAATGCTTTTTTGCTTCCTCAGGCATGAGCTTTGAATGGTTCCATTGAATGGAAGGAGATACTTAAAGGCTACTGAGCGTCTGTTTGAATGCCTCATTGAACTGGAGATGTGAACCTGCTCCTGTTGAGCCGGTGTACCACATCCTAGCTGTGCTAATGGGCACTTTTGGTATCAGCCATGGAAAAATGCTGAGGCTGACCTGGCCTGGATGTACTTTAGGGCTCCAGCTGCAGCATTTTAACATGGGAAATGAAGACACCCATTTAAAAAGAAGCATCCATTTAGGGGTCAGTTTTCTGGCTAATTCTAAGACAATCTCTCCATTGTCTGTTCAGTATTTTTTCCCACGTGAAGAGAGTCCTCCGGAGAACAGAAAACCAAATTCCAAACCAACTAGAAAAGGTCCAAAAGACAAGATCTGCAAAGAAATATTTAATTAATTGGGTGGGTTTGACGTAGAGAAGAGAAAACAAAAATAAAACTTCCAACTGTGTAGCTTCCTTGACAGGTTTAATCTTTCTAAAAATATTCCAAAGTGGCAACCCAGACCACCTCTCAGATAGGATTCAGACATCATGTTGATCATGCAGAGGACACCCTGATTCTCTACCTTATTCCCAAACTCCTTTCATCTTATGTACACATTAATACACAGAAACTTTAGATGTTCTACAGATGGTCCACTAATTTTCTCCTTGTCAGCACTGTTACCATACTATTCTATCTGCCTTCTCAGTTTTAAGCCTGTGTTCAGCTTGCTTGAAAGAGGAAGAAAATAACCTATTTTCCATGTCCTTGATGAATCAAAAAGGAACCAAGTAAATTGCAGTAGTGCAGATGTAGGATAGGCAGTCTGAAAATCCTACTAATACCTGTGGGTAGGAAAACAGGAGAATAGTTCACCCAAGCAAGCTATGGAGTCTCCCTCCTCTGAGGTGTTTCAAAGCAGACTAGAAAACAATCTGTTAGAACTGAGAGTTCCTGCACATTGCCTTAGGCTTGGGATGATGCCTAGGAAAATTACAAGTACCCTGTTTGCTGTGTCTGCTGAAAGGCACGGCAAGGAAAAAACCATCTTTGGCAAAAAGAAAGGGAAGTACTGTGTAAATGGTACTATGGTCACGCTAAAGAGAAGAATTCAATTTGCAGCATTTTTATTCTATTTATCAGGAACACTGAGTTTGCTTAAACACAATATCTAGTATAGTAATTCCCTAAATTTATAAATTAGCTTGTTGAAATGCTATTGCTTTCACATCTGTATCTGAAACTGATTTCCACCATGACAGATAATACTAGAGTGGTATAGTAACTTTTCTTTTACCTTTGTTTGATTTTTTTAATAATGTATTTTTAAAGAAAAGGAATATTATATGCAATGATGAATTAAAGAAAGATTAAAAGCTATTGTAAATCAGGGCATCATGTCTCTTTTTAACCATAAGAGATGAAAAGAAGTTAAGTAAGAGTGTAACAAACATCAAAAAATGAAAACATGTAATAAAAATGGAAAAAGATCAATGAGACCTAAAACACATTCTAAAAAGTCTGTACAGTGCTGGTAATAATTTCAGTACTGATGTGACCTTTTGTTGCCTTCTAATAAACACAAAATTCTGGATTAAGGTGTGATGGAATAATACCGAGGATATAAAGGAGAAGCAGCAGTGCATTTTACACCAAATAATGGTTAGTTCATCCCTACTGAGAAGCAGAGAATTATTGACCGTCTGTTTTGCTGCACCATGTGAAATTCAACCCAACCAGATGATCCTATCTGAACCTGGAACTAGTTTCTTCTAGATGATTATCTGTGCAAGTATCCAAATACGCCTCCAAAGTGCCTGAAGATAAAATACAAGTAATGGGAGGTGACTCTAAATTGCTTGGACTGTGAGTGAGCCAACTCTTCTTCAAAACTTATTTCCTGGAGAGATTCCAGACTTATTTTCAATTAAAACAAGAAGGAAACAACTTTTGCTGTACTTGCCCTTCAGAGACTCCTCTTCTTCCTCAAACTGCAGCTCTCGGGCATGTGACTTCATTTAAAAAAATGAAACACTTTTAGGCCATCTGCGTTTTTCTGCATAGCAAGCAGCCTTATGTAATCCTGTTCTGCTGACCTCTCTCCTGCTGCAAGGCCTGTCTGCAGAGCCATTGCATTAGGAGGAAATGGCAAGAGGCCTTTTGGAATAGTCTCTCCCCCAGCACTGTCATAAATCAGAACAACTCCTACACTTCTGGGCACTGCATCCGTTGTTGTGTCTGACATAAGGCCACCCCCCCCAACCCCCCCAGGCCCTAAAGCACATGTCCTGATCTTGCCTTCTCAGCAGAGGATTTGTGGGAGGGGATGAGAAATTCCAAAATACAAATTCCTTCAGAAGCCAGCGTCATTCAGCGCTGGTGATGTGTCCCCTTGGCTTATCGGATGAGCAGCCCATTGCACGTCATCCTAAACTTTACCACAATTAGTCATGAAGTTAATCCAGAACTGGGAGAAGGGCAGTGGATGCATTGTTGGAAGGACAGCTAAATGGGAACATATGTGCTACTGAGAAACAGCTACAGCTACGTCCTCAGTCCTAACTACGTTGTGAAACAAGGCTGACACAGCCTCAAAACTATTAATTTCCTGTCTTGGTGATAAACTTCAGTACCCTGCTTAAGAATTCTGAGGCTAGAATGAATTTTTCCATGCCTTCTCGACCCTCTTACCAGTTTTCCAAAGGAATCTTTTCTGGTTTGTTTAAGCTAAAATTGAGAATATATATGTATATATATATAAATTTTCTACTACATTATGCTGTAACATAGTGTATATCCATCCTTTCTACAGTATTTCCTTGGATATTCTTCAACACTGCCTGCGATCTAAGCACATGGCAATTTAATTTGCAGCAGCAAAGTCAGAAAAAAAGCAGGACAAGTGTTTCTGTTCCTAGTTTACCTATATTTGAGACAGACACATTAAATGCCTTTCACCTGAAATTCATTCTGACAATTGAAGACTGGCCAGTGTTTGGTTCCATTAGGGAAGGATATTAGTTCTTCACAGAAGTGGAGACCCTACTCTTGTATGAGAGTTTGAACTACAGTCATTTTTTGGCAAAAAGGCAGATACTTCCTTGCTGCTGTTTCTGATGCATTTGTTCACTGACTTCTACCAGTGCACCACTTTCCATCATATACTCTAACTCATACAAGTACTGAAATGCACTGTTTTATTCTGTAACATAACAAACTGTTTGCAGACTTGAACTATGTCTATAACACTTGGATGGAAAGCAACACCAGCTTGAAACAACAGCAATGATGTATTATGCCATCTTGACTGTGGTCTTATTCCTGTTGGTATTATATGGATAAAAAAATAAATTTAAAAAAGTAACATTTTTCTGTCAGTGTAAGCAGCTGATTTTAAGCAATAGCCTGTAGGACAACAGGCAAAACAGAGAAATCCAGAGCTCCTGGTACAGAAGGATGGGCAGGTTTTCCCACCAGAAATAGCTTCATTTTGGTACTGTTGAAAGGATTCTTAGGACTGCTCCAGCCAGGGCTTGAGGACAGCCAGCAAGATGGTGAGCTGTACACTAGATAGCTTTATGGCAGAGCACCCTCAGGCTCTGGGGACAGTGAGGTTACTTTCTCTCACTTTCTACCCTTTAAGATGAAAATATTTCTATGCACCACCACCCCCTCACTTCCAGCAGTTTGAAATTGCAACCAACAGGCCAATATTTAAACACTTGACTGCCTGGACCACTCTTTGTCCCCAGTAGGACACTTCAAAGGGCAGCAGGAAATGTTTCCTTGCTGATTGATAACTCAGGAGGTAAAATGCTCTGTAGGAGAGGATTGGGAACAGATTCCCCTTCACATGGGAAAAGTTAGAAGATGAGAAGGGGTGTAAAAGGTCCTAGAGAAAGAATGATGTGGATAATAACTACCACAGGTAGCCCACACAGGTCATATTCTCCTCTTGCTTTACCTGCAGACTTACTAAAAAGTGGCATTTTGTGAGTTTTCACAAAACTCTTCACAAGAAGATGGAGACCCAAATGCCCACAGGTTAAAATTAATAGGAATTCTCAAAACACCATCTCAGCGTTTCCATTTGCTGTCAGTAAACCCAAAAAGCAGCACTGTAGCCATCCTCTCTTTCTGTTTGCTAATCTTTGCTGGTAGGAATACAAATAACAATTTTTGAAATAAAAGCCAAATTTTAAACATAACCATGAAACACTAGAATCATAAGCCTATAAAGCAGGCTCTACACATTGTCTTTTAGGATGTACCTGCACAAAAAATACAAAATACAGACTGCTGATCCAGCTTGTGTACCTGGAAGAGTTAAGCTTTTCCCTGTTTCTTAGCCCATTCCAAATGGCATTTGTTATTTTTTCATAGAAAATTGCATGGCTACATCTAAGATAGAGGATATTTACGTACCACAATAACTTACACAGGAATATGGCCATTTCTCCTTGATGTGGAATCTTCAAATTGAATCTGGAGGCCTTCCTGATGATTCACTGCATCTCCAGTACAAAAACACGGGCTTCATAACAGAAATTTTGAAAAAGAGTCAGTATTTTGTAAGAAGTCTTGTTAGATAATAATAAAGATCATTTCTGAACATGAAATCTATTACTCTTCCTCAGGAGAATTATTGTGGATTGACAGCCTTATAATTAAGGCAGAATTTGATTTTACAATTAAAATACCACATTATCAATCACACAAAAGGAGAAGTAACACTGAATTTTTAAGTTCACTTTACCATCTCTATTTCTGACTTTTTTGTGTGCCTACCACCACATCACTAACAGGCAAAGCACTAATAGCATTAATGAAATTATCTGGCAAAATAATGGGGTTTTTTTGCTGGTGTATATTACATAGGCTTTTTCCTCAGAACAGGTTTTTGGACACACATTTTAGCATCTGTGATCTTTTAGGCAATCATAAGATAGAAGTGCTTATCTGAGAGATGAGGTTTCTTTCTTTATACTCTTAGGCAGCTGAAATGAATAGTATCTTAATCCCTTGGCTACTTCATTTGTAACTGCTTGGTAATTGTGAAAGGGTACATTCCTGCTAAAGGATTAATTTAGTTCCTGCATGAGAATTCTCAGCACATACCACATATGCAGCAGCCCTTCTCAAAAGAAGGTGACTCAGATTCATCTAACACATTAGGAATGTGCACCTTCTCTGCTTCTGATTCATTTCTGAGAACTGAGTACAAGCAAATAGCATTTCCACAGCCCTTGCTGATTCTAATAGTATCTCTCCTGAAACTGCAGGTGAAGGAATGTTCATTTTCAGACTACTGCCTATAATACCAAAGATGAATAAAATTGCAGGTTTGCAAAAAATGCCAGAGATAAATAAAATTATATGTTTACCTTAAAATAGGGCATCGTTGCAGTTTTCCAGCCAAACCTCTCTGTGAAATCAGGTGAAAAATAGCTGGTTTCCCAACATATATTTTCATTGCCTTTTTTTTCTGACAACTCAAAATCTCTGAAGATATATATGAAAGAGTAAAACACTGTACAAATTGCATATTAGTCTGAAGGGAAGACATATAAATAAACATCAGAAAAAAACCATAAGAGGTTACCATTTTCCAAGATGCCTGAAGCTAACAAATTTTGGAAAGATGCAAAGTCATGTTGCCAGGCAGAGTATTGAACCAATTAGAAAATGACTCACCAAAATTTAATGGAAGTCTCATTCAAATCTGCACTGAAATTTAAATATATAGTGGAAAAGTCACGTACTGCCATTCATTCTGCAATGTTCTGTACTTACCAAATCCTCCAGAGCTGGCATGTCTGAGCCATAAGTAACATATTACTCCAGCTCTAGACTGTACAACATCAGGAGCTAAAGACAGATAAATGCAGCAGAGAGTTCTGCTGAAAGTTGAAATAATTCTGTAAACTAAGCTTTTATCTGAGCTTCAGGTTATGACAGTCTAGTTTCTGCTTGTGCATCTACCAGTACTTGACTGGCTCCTTGGAACTTTGAGGTATTATATATATCTATGAATAATATTTTGATGCATTTTTGAACTCAGCACCTCCATCATGTAGCATTCAGTTACAAATAATAGTATAATAATTGACATTTTTATGATGTCAGCTAATATTGCAACTTCCATAAATACTTGATTTCCGATACCAAGCTACTACACTCACGAAATGCCTAAAATAAATTTACTTTTCTTAAACCTGTGATGGTTAGATAGTTGAATTTGCTGTTGAATCATCATATTTTATTTGCATATGCTGCACCAAAGGTTAATAATACTTTTTCATTCGAGTAGACCTATTGGAGATTGATGCCAATAATTCAGAGGTAACTGATGTGTCTGCTTGCAAATTCACAGACTTCATATAGATCTTGGCTGTTATAATACGAACTCATTCTTCTGCCTGTGATCATTTATATGCAGTGACATTTGTGATTTAGTTTTACAAATCAAACTTAAAGCAGCAATGCAGTTTAGTTTCTTTGGCATGATAATTGGACAGTATATTATTGAACGTTAGGGTCTGTTCCCATTCCCCTTCAGCTCAGTTCTCAGCAATACAATCTATATTTATATGATGCTAAAAAATTTATTGATATCAACTGCTTCCATCTGTTGTACAATAAGAAGCTGAAGAGGCAAACAGAATCATGGGTGATTCAGGGAGAGGAGCTCTTGGGACATGGGTTTGGATCTCAGCTCTTTCCTGTTCTGTTTAAATGACTTATATTGTCTGTGTTTCAGATAACTGCCTGTAAAACAACATTAACTCTGTTTGTCTTATGTATAAAGGCAGAGATAGGGACCACTTATCCTGCTGATTATACATACTGTCCAACACAGCAGGTCTCAATCTTACTTAGAGCCTCCAAGCATGACTGGATATCAATACAGTGAAAGGCAGTAGAGAATTCTGTATTGATTCACTCATTAAAACCTTTCAGATATTTGTAACAAGAAGTCTGTTAACTGGGACTAGAAGTGTTATCCCAGACTCTGAAGTTCTTCCTTTTTTTAAATTTTTTTTTATTTTTTTTTATTTTTTTTGCTATGGTATTTGCATCCTGCTTCCTGTTTGATGACAGTCTAGTCTCAAGAATTTCCTCTCCACAACCCTGTTTTCAAAACACAAGACTGCCCCATACACTTGCTGTACATTATGTGACATGATACTGAATTCTAGGATCATCTTTGAGAGAGGAACATTAAAGAAATTTCTTCTTGAGGAGAATTGTTTAGGTTAGTTTGTTTTTTTTTAGTTTGGGGTGGGGTTTTTTTTGTTAGCTTTATTTGTTTTCTGCATGAGATAATTTTCTTTTTTGCTCATGGAAGGGCTTGTTTGAGGTTGGAAATGTGAGGGACAAGATTCATAAACATACCTTTTAGGCTAAATTTAAAAGTGAAGTGGATAAAGTCATCACTGAGAATGCAAATTTTATTCGAGGCCATAGAAGAATTTTTGAGTATATTAGTGTAACCTAGGGGATGAGTACAAACTTTACACATTTCTGGACATTTCCTCACCTCTGATTTTTGAAGAGTGTGTTTTGCTACATTTCCCTTGAGGAATATGGTTTCTTTTGATTTCCCTCAGTCTTCATTCCATATGGTGACACTAAGTGCTGCATCCTGTCCTCAGCAGCTGCAAATTTGATGGCTGTTGAAAGAACTTGCCACCTTCAGTCCTTGCTCCTCACTGTGCCAAAAAGAGCCCCACACCTACTAGTTTTCAAGACAGCAGAGGTGACATGAGCTGAACTATCTGATAACAGATCTGGTCAGAGGCATTCTGGGTGTGAAGACTTCTGGCCAGAAGATGCTAAATAATATTTCATAGGAAAATTTAAAATTTTTGCAGTAACACCAAAGAAATGCTGGCATCCTGAATGTGGCAATGTTTTTCTTCAAATAGCTAGCTCAAGTATGGAGTCAAAAGTTTCATTTCCTCGCTGGGAGACTCTTTGTGTTGGGTATATATATCTTGAATCACTAGAATCCCTCAGCCTGTAATTAATTAGCTCAAGTAGCTTTGATGTTTGCAGAGAGAGAAGCAGTGGAGATTGCCTGCAAGGCTCAACACTGTCAGTGGCTTACAGGACTCTTCTGGCAGGCAGGGGCTTAATAGCACTACACACTGCAAAACAGCTCAGCCAGGGCTGTATTTCAATTATTGCTTGCCTGCTATGGAAAGTGGAAGTTCTCTGAATGTGAGTGTTTGGGCATCTGATGAACTTTTGTAAATGTGAGATGAGGTGGGGGAGAGTTGACATGGAGAGCTTGCCCCTTGTCGGAGAGGGCTTGAGTCAGAACTTCCTGTGCTCCTGGGACTGCTCCCACTTTGGTGTGTGAATGTTCCAGGTATTGCAGACTACAAACAGTAGCTGCTGAGATGAAAAAAATCTATTGATGCAAGGGAGAGTGAGAGCAGATGGAGGGCTCCTTCCCAAATAGAAAGAATTAAGAGAAAAAAAATAGGAAGTAGGGGCAAAGAAAGAAAAAAATTAAAAATAATGACAGAGTAGTATATCACAAATGTACCACAGAAAAGAGATTCTGTGTACTCTAAGGTTAGCAAAGTCTGACTCTGCATTTCAGATCAGTTTTACTCAAAGCATGTGTGCTGTTCAGTGTGTGCTTTACGTGTGTTCAATTACAGGGGTTATCTCTTCTCCACAGGGGTTATCAATAGGGGTTATCCAATCCCTCAGGTTAATTCTTCACTTAGTCATCTACTGATGACATATAGAGCAAATGCCAAGTACTTTAAAGGAAATGACAATAGTAGGAACCAGCCCATATCGTTCCTATTGTGCACTAGGATTGTTTTTTACAGTTGCTGCTGTGTAAACGTTTCCAAATTGGCTTGTGGCCCAGAGACAAGAGAAACACAAAACATTTTCTCTGGTATCTTTGTCATGTTTATTTCCCTCCCTTATTTAAATGGGGGTGTTCCTTTTGCCCCAAGGTTACAAAGTAGCAGATGCTTTTCAAGCTCTCCAAGACTGTGGTAAAAATCATGCAATTTTTGAAATAGAAAAATGCTATAAAAGCGAAATATTTCTAGGGTTTACATAAGAAATCATAGTCCAAATCAGATAACTCAAGAAGAAGAGGATCACAGAACACTTAAAGCTTGAAAGGATACCCTTGAAATACATGGTAAGGAGATGTGATTTATCAAGTAAATTTGAGAAAACCAATCTGTTTCTCAGTATTCCACAAAATTAAGAAAATGCTAAGTTTGTTTATCTAGTAAATAACTTGGTTAAAATATTCACTTATCTCTTGCTATTGTACCCAATATATATTCAACTCAAGCTCTGATTCTAGATATGTTTCTCTTAATTATATTGTTCAGTTATATCTCCAGATGCTCAGTGACTGGATGCTTTTCCCAGTGGCTACAACTACATCAGATGTCAACAACCAAGAGAATATTTTTCCTACAATGCTCACTGCCCTGAGGTTTGAACCCATATCATTAAAAATGGTGGGAATTTTGCCAATGATTCCAAGTGGTGCAGAAGGACAGCTACCATTGAAATCTGCATAAATGCTCCACCTCTAGTCAAAATACTCAATAACTTCATGCAGCTTTCGGTGGAATTTCTGGTAAACAGTTCTCTAAATTACAGCTTCTGGGGCAGTGTTGGACCAAACTGAAAGGAAAAACATTCAACAGAAGCAAGACAGCTAGAAAAATGCACAAACCACAGCAATGTTTTTTGCCTGTGTTGCATTATGCACATGAATTTGCAGACATACGTATACCAGTTAATCAATCACCTCCAGTCAAAAATGTCAGGGTATCATAAATGATACTGTATCATCAGCCTGTGTTCAGGCAATTTCTTTTCACTCTATTATAACTTTTCATCTTGAGCCAATATTAAATTCCATTTGTCACAATAGGTGTCAGTAGCTATACCATTTCCAGTAGCACCTTCTAGATAAAACACCCCAATGTCTCTCTGCAGCACCATTAGCAGTATTGACTGCTCTATTTTCTCTCAATAGAAAGCCCCTCACAGATACCTTATTGTGGAAAAGGCATCCTCAGCAGGGCCAAACATCATTTGACTGATGTTTGAAGGAGAAGAGATTAAATACTTAGTAAGACTTATGAACAAGGCTCTATGCCATTTTCATTTAGGGACTTGGATCATTAAAGGGATGTGTTTTTCCTTGTCGGTGAAGTTTTATTGTCATTTAAGTGGGCTCCTGCCATGCAAAGGGATGGAAAGTTATTAATGCTTTGGCTAAAAACCCCTCCAACAATTCCTCATTCAGCTCTTAACAACAGAACAACTGACAGAAGCAGTGAGGTGATCAGAAGATGTAGGGAGAAGACAGCTGACTTTCTGTCATTTATCTTGTCTCCTTTTGAGATGCCATGCTGGGACACAGGATGTTCATTTTGTGCCCAAGAGATTATCTCAGATCATCATTTAGAGATAATGAAGGAATGCTATTGTTCTTCTACTGTAAATGGAAGAAACATTAGCAAATGCCAAGGAGTAGAGTCTGGCTGTTGGAGCAAAAGACAAGGGGCAGCTGCTCTTTGCTTTGCAGCTGCTCGTATTATTATCTCAGCTGAGTCATATTAAAGAAGGTAGGAGTGGAATGGTGGGCAGAGGTGGAGATCAGAACATCTATTTGTTCTTAATTAAGTACCCTCTTATTCTCTCTCACAGTCTGCCAGTAACATTAAGGGAAAATAATGGCATTTGATATCTCACTGGAGAATTACCTGAACATTTTTGCTCTTGGAAGTCACTGCATACTGCTATTAGAGGGTCTTTTTGGGTAAATTACTCAGCTCCTGAGTAGAGTATGTGACAGAAAATGACTTCCTATAACCTTCCACTATGCTGATTTTAGTCATGGATAGGTTTTGTTGCACTGAAAGGACATTTGTATTGCTGCAATCAGGAAGACAAAATGCATATAATATCTCCTGACCTCAATGTCCAGGCAGCTCACAAGCAGAGCTTGCTTTCTGACCTCTGGGAGTAAAATTTCCTTAACAGAAAAAAAACCAAAACTGATCTCAAAACAGTGACTGAAATTCAGATGGCAAGGGGAAACTGAAGAGGGGTTTTTTTAGCTATTATGAAATCATTATTCCTGTCTTGTACTGCCAAAACATGGAGTTTTGGGACTACATCTCTTCCAGTTTTTGATAGATTTGTGGCCAAATAACTCACTCATGTTGTTATGGCATTTTCACACCCAGATGAAACCAAGAAGCTTGGTTTTAGAATATTCAAATAGAATATTCAATTTAAGTGTTGCAAATGTTTGTTTTTTTACTTTCAAAACTATAAAGTATTGCTTCTTCATAAAAACAGATTCATCTCTATTTAATAAATTACTAAAGTACTATCTTCTCAGGTGAGGCTAATCTCTGATTTAAGAGAATGCTTCTTCCCCTACAAACAGATGTGTCACTACAAAAAGTGGAAACAAAAATGTTACATGGGAGCTGAGGGGAGCAGACCCATCCATACCCATGTGGGCGAGTCCCAGAAAGCAGCACAGTGGAAGAATAATCTTTGAAATTGTTTTGTTAAAGATCTCGAGCAGTAAGTAGTTTTATTTGTCAAACAGCTGCATGCTACAACCAGGTACAATGCAACAAGCATGTGACTCTCAGCAAATACTATGCTAACATTAATTTTCTAAAGTATATAAATTTAGATATGAACATTGAATAAGTCCCACTGGCAGCTGACATTAAAAGCAGAGTTCTGCCAGAGGTTTCTTACCTTTCCCTACCACTATTTCCAACTTTTGAGTTATATTTCTTCTGAATTCATGGAAAATTGACTGTGTTGGCTGCAAGAAAAATTGCAAAACTATTCTGTAAGAATACACAGAGATAATTTTTACTCTATCCATATGATGACCCACATCCTTTTTGAAGACTGGAGTTTAATGACTACAGCATGACTGTAAGAGTTATCTCCAGCAGCTAGAGATGACATTTTTTTGTGACACATATTTGACAGTGGCTTTATGGTCATATTTGCTTTCAGTGAGACAAATCTTCAGATGAGGCAGAACTGCATCAACTCACAGACTAACCTAGGACAAAGCTCCCTTGCTGTGCTTCACAGCCACCTGTAGAATTGTAGCACTGTGCAGTTAAGGATATGTGCTCCTGAAGCTTGTGGAACTTTGTCCATGCTTAGATTTGAGCACCACATTTTAAGCACTTGTCCACCATCTCTGCCAATGTGAGTTTGCATTTGAAATGACCTTAGAGACACCTGCAAAGCTTGTTGTCTTGGCAGCTAGTTTATAGGCCTTAGCTGAGTCTGAAAATTCCTCATTAGTCCCAGCTTCACCTTCTGCCTCTCAAAAATAAATAGTAAGTAATGAAGGGCAAGAAAGACACATACCATGTGTGCTCCTCCTGTGTTTGCTCTGGGTTTCCCTCCAGGTCCCCTCCTTCCTGTCTTCTCTCATCCTCTCCTCATGTTCTCTGAAACTACATGACTGTAAAGGTCAAATGTTATCTACTTCCTCAGTTCTTTGGAGGCTGTCTAAAAAGTTCCTTCCAAAGCACTGTAAAAATTCAGCCCCTTTCACATTTTTTTTCTTGTTTCTCATGAAACCCAGATGACACTCAGGAAAGGAAGAAAATACACTGTCGGGATTTAAAAGTGTGCTGCTAATATTTCTTGCTCCGTGGAAAAGCAATCTCCCTCAGCATACTGGAAAATGTCCAAACTAATAACTGTAATTAATAGCTGGAGTAATCACATCCCATGCAGCAGCAGCATGTGACCCCTCATAAGCATGAATATATTTTCCTTCTGGCACCTACCAAGAGAAAGAAATATTATTGTGCTGGCACAGGAAGCTCAGAGAGACTGAGCCACTGGACTTCAGGCCCTGAGGGCAATCACAGCAGCCCCAGGGATCTGCTGCTGGCCCTGTGACATGCTGGGCTGTGGTCCCCTATGGTGGCCAAAGCCAAAGCCAAAGCCAAAGCCCTGCTCTAAGCCTGCAGCTCACTGGGCACTACCTACACCAGGTCAAGGGGTAATGGTTTTAAACTGAAGGAGTGTCAATTTAGATTAGATACAAGAAGCTCTTCTACAATGAAGGTGGTACAACACTGGAACAAGTTGCCCAGAGAGGTGGTAGATGCCTCATCTTTGGAGACATTCTGGACAAGGCTCTGAGCACCTGGTCTAGTAGAAGATGTTCCTGCTCATTGCAGAAGGTTGGACTAGAGGGCCCCTTAAATGTCCCTTTCAACTCAAACATGGTCTCCCTCACCCCCCCACCCCTTTTCTTCTTGCGAGAGTGACACACAGCACTGCAGGTTCTGTCTGCTTCCCTAATTCATAGTAATTGGGACCATATCCACATGCAGTCCTTCCTCAGGGCCTCTCCTGCCTCCAGGGATATGAACTATGGTAGAGTTGCTGATGTTAGACCAAGCACGTGGATCACAAGCACCCAAAGATAGTGAAGATTAAAAGAAAAATATTTTTATCCCTAAGAAGCAGATGCTTTCTTGGTTCCTAACCAAACAGGGAATTTTATGCACCAGTGCCATAGTACAAGGGCAGTTGTGGAAAACAGCCTCAGGGAGAGTCCCTGAAGAACAGGAGAAATTCAACAACAAAGCAAACTATTCATTTAAAACAGTTACAAAAGCTGTGAAATTATGCTTTATCCTTCTTACACATTTCACTTCATAGAAAAACAGTCAGTCCAGACAAAGTTCAGCCTTATAAACACAAGGACACACAGTTCAGTTGTGTAAACTTAAGCAATTCAAGCTTGATACTGCTCCCACTTAAGACACTTGAGGGGTGAGAAACCAAACAAACAGAGGAACCAGCTCAGAATGCAGAGCAGGAGCTGGTGCCCAGTCCTGTGCTCAGTGCTCTCATAGTGCAAAACAAAATGCAGTTACATGGGATGTAATTAAATGAGACATCCTTTTGACCTGCTTTTTGTGAACAAGAATACATCAGCTCTATACTTGAAAAAAAGAATGGTGGTGTCATCGAGGTAGCTTGTTGACCTTTATACATGATCTGTTTATGACATGTCTGTACTTTCTTGACTCCCCGTCTTCTATCACTGTGAAATGTTTTTTGTTCATTTATTTATTTACTTTCATCCATTTGTGGTGGTTTTTTTCAGAAGTAAGTACACTGAAAAATAAAAGCTAATAAAAAATTGTATCTACAACCCCCTTATGCAAAAGATAGACTTCTTCAAGACTTTACTTCCATACCGACTTTTAGTTTTGTGTGAAGGTCCCATTCCCATTTATTCATGCCAGTAATCTTTGAAGAAAAATTCATGGCCTGATTTCTATTTTTAAAACCATGCATATTCTAGTCTAATGCTAAAGATTAAATAGAGTGGGGACAGATCTAAATTGTTGATGTAATCTGTTGATCTACATCATGACCAATCACCTTGTGGATATTGGACTATGAGCTGATATACATGTTTGCATGTGGAGTGTGGCAAGAATTTGCACTATTTTAATGAAGTTCATGAGAGATTTACTACAAGTTTTTCTCTTTCATTCCACAGGGCAATTTTTTTCTTTCTTATGTTTTATGTATTTTCCTGTAGGAAGTGCTTCCTATTTCTGGATGCAAGCTCAAGGTCATCAGTACTACCCAGAGGTAGAATGGAGCAAAAAGCAAACACAAAGCCCTTTGTCATTCTTAAACCCACTTCTTTCTAGGTACAGGAAACACAAGTTTAACTGTTCACACTCAGCCTATTTTAGGACAACAGGAATTATCTCTGTGTTGCTTCTGACTATATCTTGTGGAAAGATATTCTAGTACCAGGAATAGATTTCGGGGAAGCTGCAGATTCAACTTTGTTGTATCCTGATAGAAAAAAAATCCCAAACCTTTCTGATACAGGGGCTTGAGATAACTTCTTCATTTCCAGTCTGGAATTTTCCCAGCTCTTCTGTATTGCATCTACACAAAACTAAACTGCAGGGGCATTCTTGAGGCAGAATGGTTTCCTCTAAGAAAAATGGTATTACAGTCTATGGCAACTTCAAATCTGCAGTCTGTAAGTCCCTATAATTTACCCAAGCTATGAAACCTGCTCTTCTGGGACGTTCAGTACCCCTTTACTTGTGTCAAAAGAAAAGGAGTTAATACTTTTTCCTTCAAACTTAGCATTGACTCAGTTGAGAGAGTAATCTCTGAACAGAAAAGGTGTTCACAGTCTCTATTGCATGGGGAAAACTTCAAGTGAATAAAAACATATGAAATGATAGGTTTTGAGAAAATCTATAAACAGAGTGACATCTCTGATAACCTGTTTTGGCTCCTAAGGTATCTCTGGGGAGTTGGTTTAGACCAAGACCTTTGGAAATATAGGGAGACTATTTCCCACAGGAAAAAGTAATGAAGAGAAATACAGTTGCTATTCCATTGTTTAGCTATCAGAATAAAAAGTTTCAGATAAACAGACTTTTTCACATCCCCAAGGAAAGAAGAAGTCACAGATGCAGGCATGATGAGGTTTGTACTTTACTTGTAAAAGCAAAAAATTTCAACTCGGTAACCTTCTGAACAACAGGCTTATGCAGTCAAATGCTGGAGCACATTAACATGCAGAAAGCATGGAAGAAAATATAAGCCTGTTTCCTCTGCTGACATATATACAAGTGTAAAAGGATGCCATGCACAATCTTCACAAGATACATGCCCTGTTTCTCAGAGCTTAGCCAGGAACACAGATCAAGCATAGCCTCAGAATGATAAATGGTGGCAAAAGGTGAATATAATTTTATTCCTTACAAATGAAAACCAGTGATTTATAATGTTATGCTTTGGATATGGAGGTAAGACACCACCTATCAATCATTCAGAATAAAACTATCACTTTGGAGTGGCTGGAGACAGACAGACCTGCTGCAAACATTGGCAAAGTTTCCTAGAGAAGTTAGAAATTCAGAAACACTAAAAGCCCTGAGCCCCTACAACAGAATGACTGGTAATGAAACCACCAGACAAACATTTGGCAGTCAGAGGTCAAAATTTTTGCCCACTGTAGCAGAGGAACTACACTGATTAGCTCCTCAGTTATTCATTAAACTCCATTTTTAAAAAATACCAAAACTGCATGGTGTCTTTTTATGTTTATTTACTTTCCAATGTGATGTTGCAAAATTTTAAACAGCGTGGCCCAAATTGACTAGCTTCAAGTTTATAAGCTCATAAATATGTTCCAAAAAAAAAAAAAAATCAAATGCACTTAAATCACAACATTTTAATACTTGAATTTTAACATAGTTTGAAAAATTTGCTGACTTCTTCATGTCCTACTTTCAATCCCTTGACTATATCCTGTGTAATGCAAACATAGGTGCAGAACTGTGAAAAGCTGAATTTTTTTAGCCAAATACAAAGCCAATATTATATACTTGAAGTGTATAGAAGAGTTACAGCAAGAAAAGGTAGTCTGGTGAGATGCTAAGCTGAGTTTGAAAAGGAAGTTGCACTGAAGATCATTCTTACTTGATGAAAAATTCAAGGTATTCCAAAGCAGCTTACCCCTCACTAAAGGAGAGATAAGTAATGACTTTCTTGACAACAATCTTACGAGCTCTGATTCCTCTAAAGCTGCTCCACTTCAGGACAGCTTTCAGGAGAGGAAAAACCAGGGCTTAGAAAGCATTTAAGTCACTGTCCTGCCAGGGACCCACAACTCCATCAGCTTCCATGCTGGCCAAGGGGGAGGCTTACTTGGGAGTACAGAGTAAGACACACTAGCCACACTTTCCCTTCTGCCTCATAAAATGCAATAGGCTAGCCATAAATAGATACGCTCTATCCAAATGTGTGCACAGCTCTGAAGTGTAAACTACATTTCATTTTGGGGGTGGGGGTAACAGAAGCATCAAATATGTTAGCTTACCAACTGTAAATTAAAACAAAAGGAAAAAAAACCATCATTTGCCCCCTACGCACCTTCCCCAGAACTGTGAGATTTAGTACTCCAAGATTTAACATCTCAGTTAGAAAAACAAGAAAGATACAGCAGAACATATGGCATGAAGAAGGTGTTAAACGGCAGAATTTGAAAACGGTTTGCAAGATGCTCCATAAATATTCCAACCCCAAACACAAGCTGTTTTTTGCAGCAGACTCTTGATGGAAGTTTATGCACACAATAAAATGCTACTTTTCTTAGCTCACAAATGGCCTGTTCTTGTGACATTGAATGGCGTGATGCAGAGTTAACCTGACTGCAGGAGGAGCTCACAATCAGGCAGGTGCTGGCTTGCTCAGGCAGTGTCATTGCTATTGTTTCCACTGGAAATAGTGGACAATATTAGTGGAAAATATTCAGTGACAACAATGACTCTCATTGCATCCATCAGCCCTAAGAATAAGCTCTCAGGAAGAGCAAAATCAATGCATTTTACAACATATATTTCTCCAGCATTCAGACATGTATTGCTGTCCATACAATTCTGGACCTATTTCAGCAGAAGCCACGATACATGTTTTCAAATTAAGTCAACAAGATGCAGATGAAGGCTCCAAGGCTTCTGCTTAGGACAGCAAATTATTTGTGTATAGCTACATTTAAGTGGACATCAGATAGCTGGAGTTTCCTACTAAGTATTTTAATAATATATTCACAAACTTAACACCACCAACAAGAAGACAGGAATTCATGTAAAACCGAGGACTGTCCAAGCTCTTAGTGCTGAATGCCACTGAGAAGATTTGTTGACATATGAAATAGTGCAGAATGTTAACAAGAAAGGAAACTTAGAGTCCTTTGGGGCACACTGTAAATTTTCACATGAGTTGCCACAAATGTACCTACTGTCACACAAATGAGACATAAATTTTCATCTATTGATCCAAACACAATTTACTTTCTTTGAATGAAGGAAAACGCAAGTGTGTGGCTGAAAGCTTCACAAACTGAAAGATCATCACAAAACCAGATATTTC
This sequence comes from Buphagus erythrorhynchus, assembly GCA_013400855.1. Classification (NCBI taxonomy): domain Eukaryota; kingdom Metazoa; phylum Chordata; class Aves; order Passeriformes; family Sturnidae; genus Buphagus; species Buphagus erythrorhynchus. The sequence goes on along the minus strand of VZTT01043378.1, from coordinate 39,490 downwards.
AGTCAAGCCAGGACTGTGAGTCAAGAGAACATTTCCTCACCAAGTTTCCCCGTTTGGATCTGCTTTTGGGCAGTACTCAACACACAGCTCATAAAATTCAGCGCAGTAGGTAACATACTGTTTTATTGTGAATGTTTTGTTTCACCTCCAAGGCATCTCTTAAATGCTAGTCTTTGAGGGACTCATTTGCTTTCATCTGCACAAGCCTCCAGCTGGTAGCCCTGCAGTAAAGCCACAACCTTCCTATTTCATGATTCTTACTTCAAATCCTTTCGTGCATTGGAGAGATGCTGGCAGAAAAAAAGAGTTGGACAAAGGTGTCTTGACAAGGACTCTGACAACCAAGGCTGTGATGTGCCTCTGAACTTCTCCTCAATGTCTTGTAAAGCATGGATGTTTCTTCCTTGGGAAAAATAATACAATACACTGAGATAATATTTTTTTAAGCTGCTGATGTAACCTATGTCTAAAGTACATAACACAGACTCTTATTTTAAAAGAAAGGATGCCAATGCCTTTACAGATGACTATTCTGCTTAGAAGCAATGGACCATTTTTGCTATTATTCACTTGCAATATTGTAAACTAGTTGGAAGCCCTAGAGAAAAGAAACCATTTATGGGGACTGGGAGGAAAATGAACCAATGTAGATGTCACAACAGGTAAAATGGAGGAAGAGGGGAAATGGAAGGCAATTGCTGGCAAAGATGCAGTCAAAAATTACTTTCAAAAAGCCAATAAACACTCATTCTGCAGAGTGCTGTCTCTGCCAACAAACATAATGCCTTACAGGACGTGTGGGTGCTGCAGGATAAACCTAAAGCCCACCAGTCCTCCTAGCACAATCAGAATCATCCCTCCTGGTACAGAGGGTTCAGCTGGTAGGTTGCATCAGGGCTGTGGACCAATGTGGAAGTGGGTAGACATGGAAGCACACCGTCCTGGGTTTCAGACTGCAATCCCTCTCTGTACCAGCATCACAACACAAAATCTTTCCACAAGCCACCTGAGAACCATCTTGAGACCAGGTGGATACTTTACATCTGCCATTCCTATTGAAAGACTGTTTAAGGACTTGATGCTCTAGGGGTTAGATAGCTCCTCTTCACTTTTAACCTTAATGCAATTACACGTGATTTATACACGCTTCTTCTCCCCCTCTCATGTAGTACTGTATTTACTTAGGGTAATCAATCTCCTCTCATCCTTCATTAGATTAGCCAAGTCAATATTTATAGATTTCCATTCCCCATATTATTCAGGTAGCTTCCACTTGGTCAAGGTTTACTTAATCTTACCCAGCCATGCAGAGCACTGCACACAATATTCTAGATGAGGCCTTAGAGCTGAGTCTCACAATTGAACACATTTTTCCTCTCTGTTGAGAGTATCTTGAAATTGCCCTTTCACTCTTTTTTTCTGCTCCCTCATTCTTGTGCTACATAATCATCCTGTGATGCAGCAGGCCTGTTTCTCCCTCATCATGCTGGTTTGAACTCAGCTCATGGCAATCCTGTTGACAGCTGAGGGTTTTGCTCTGAATGGAAATGTGTCTAACCTTACACACTACCCTGAACTGAGTATTCATCTTAATCCTATTTCTTTTCTTGTCCTTAAGGTCATCCAATTCTCAGAGTATAACACTCCAGTCCTACATTTCATTGAGGTCCCTCCTTGGGCTGTGTCATCACTGCAGTCTACTTGCTCCTTCCTCATTTTGTGCCAGGTATAGTGGTGAAAATACTAAGCAGCATTGGTTTAGAAACCTATCTTTAAAAAAAACAATAGTAATA
>VZTT01043378.1:2360-33047 GCA_013400855.1 Buphagus erythrorhynchus | reverse complement strand
ACCTTTTTTTCCCAATGTAGTCTCAATGTGCTTAATGTACTTCAATGTTAGACCCTTATTTGTGGAAAAAAAGAAAACAAACAGGAAATAAATCACAAACTCTGACATGAGGCTAAAATGACACTGAACACTACACACTCTTGCTGGAGAGGTTAAGACTCAATTATTTAACCAGAGAGCTTGTAAAAAGACTCCACTACTGAAAAATGCCTTTTTACTTCTTAGATGAATTGAGATTAATTATAATGCCCAGCTGACAGAATATTAGAATGAGTTGAAAAAAGAGATCAGATTCATTTCTTATGTGTTGAAGCTATTAGCTTAAAATAGTCTGTAATTGATTTTAGTCTGATGGTGAAAGCAGGGCTGCCATTTTTTAAAATGGATTGTGTAAATCTGGCCAGACAGTGTTAAGATGAGACCAGACTCTGAGAGGGTCAATCAAGGTAAGTTTCTCTGCTAGGCAGTTACTCAGCCATTCTGGACAGGTTCATGCATGGAATTCCATCCCTCAATTATCTAAAATCCATTAGAGTTAAAACTGTGATCATGAAAAACAAAATCAGGTTTGCAGCCTGACATAAAATCAGTACTGGAAAAGAAGACTGCTCCAATACTAGTAAATGAGCTTGATAGCTTTCAACTAATGTGTCTTGCAAAGAAGGTTATGTAACAGTTCCACACACCATGCAAATTAATTTTTCCAATGTGGCTGGTGGGTAAAGTTTCATATTATGAATCAGTGGCATTTTACCCATCTGTTTGTACTTATTGAGAACATGACATCTTGGATTTCATGTGAGCTCACTGAAATTAAGGGGGTATAGCTTTAACTAAACCCAGAGGATTAGGATTTATTAACATGAAGAGGCTGTGGGGGGATTTTTTAATGAAGGATTTTGGTATTTTGCTACCTCACTGCTTCCAGGACAGGAATGAAGATCAAGTGTTTCAAAATTCTCAAAGGAAAATGTTCAATGACTAAAATACTGAGAGTCAATTGATTTTTATACCATTACACTGTAGTATGATCCAGAAATAAAATAAAAATTCCAGAGTTGTTTTTTGGGAAAATCTAAACAGAGTCCTTATTGTGAGAACTCTACATTATAGTGATGTGTACGCAGCTCAACAAATTTATTCATTTTCATTAGAAGTTGCATTTTTGATGGAATTTTGTCCCAGTGGGTTTTCTGAGCCAACTTCTGTTATTACATATTTACAGAGAGACAACAAACGAAGACTGAGTAGTTTTTGAGTGTCGAAATGCCAGTGATTTTGACAGATATGCAAGCTGGAAGAGACATTTGGAACAGCTATTAATATATGATTAACAAATAACTAGAATTAACAGCTGAGCTAATATGAATGCAAATTGAGATGTATTTATTTTTACACAATCATAGTATGTATTTGTGCAAGAGACAGAACAACAGGAAGTCAAAGGTTATTGATATAAACAGAATAGAAGCGAAGTAAGAGACACTGCAGAGTAACCCTCCCCATCATGAGGAGGAGGAGGTTAAGAAGAAACAACTTTTATTCCCTGTCACTCATAATGATTAAAGCTCTTTTCTCTAAAGCAGGCAATGCTGGCTGCCCTCACACAGACTCCTGGAATGAGAACAGCTGCTGTGAATAAGACAGGGTAAGATTTTCAGACCCTCAGGGAGGCATGTGCTAGGAAGCTGCAGCAGTAACAGGGTGTATAATATAAATGAAAAAGCTCTGGTAGGGTGGAGTTCTGCCAACAAGCAGGAGCAAAAAAGAGATTACTGGCAGTGGGGTGGGACAGGAACCCAGGCTATCAATAGAAATGGGAATGAGATATTAGAAGCCTGGAGAATTGGCTGGAGTTTCTCCAGACCTAACCCAGCATGCTTCACCGTCCTTACACTTTCTGTAGGTGCTGGGGCAGTAAAGATGCCAGCTGGAAAGACAGAAAGGATTGGAGTCAAACACAGATATTGGCTTAAAGGAGGTTTTTTAGCCATTTTCTTGGATAGCTGCTGTTCAGCTGCCTTCCTCTGTCATTTGAGAAAGCTTGCAGAGTCAGTCCCTGAGACAGCGAATTGTGCGTCTCCTTTGGTTTGTGCTGAGAAAAAACCAACACCATCCTCTGCCTGCAATGTTTTGACGACCAACAGTTGCACACTTCCAGCTCTTTAAAAGGATGAGCCTTGCCAGTGTGCTATTATTGGTTCTTTTAATTCATCAAATACAAGTACAGCTCTCAGGGAGCTCCTGTAAGGCTCACATACAAAATAATGTGAAGTGTAACCTACTTATATAACCACCACAACTCTCTTATTCATGCAATTTCTGCTTTGAACAGTATAAGGAGGTGATAAAGAAAAGTAAGGCTTCATAAGACTCATAATTTAACCAATGCTCTGTCTCTTTATTTCATCTTATCTCTTTCCAATTTAAAAATGAAGCTCAGATCTTCTGTCTAAACATAACAAAAGGAGGCTAGAATTCCTAATTATCAGTAGTGACACACAATCTAAAATAAGACCTGTAGCTCTGATATGCACTGCAAGGTGAATGCAGGTAACTGAACAATAGAATGGAAAGAGGGATAAAGAAGTCTGAGGACAAAAAAAACCAAAAACCAGTAGTGCCAGCATAACTTTACAGTTACAGGATCATGTAAGAAGCAATTATTTTCGCTACACTCAAAATCCTCATGTTGAAGATTACTTCAGTACAGGCTACAGAGTATTTAATAAAGAAAGGCTTGAAAGCCCATAGGGTATAAAAGCTTTTATATGATTTGAAGAGACATGACAAACATGCTCATCAGGATTATTTTCACAAAAAACTAATTTTTTAAGCATTTATGATGTGTCAAGTAAAAGCCTCTAATATCTTCCACATTTCTTAGAAAATCTGGCTGATGTTCACGTCCTCTGTATGTTCATTAATCCAGTGCTTTAGGACAGGAGGCAAAGGATATTGTAGCCATCTTCAAAGCTACAAGTCTGTGTAGTTTTAATGGATGGTAACCTGCTCAAACATGATAAGCAGAACAACCAAAATACTGAATATAGCAAACAATTGTGCCTCTATTGACTGAAGACTATTGACTGTTTTTATAGTTTTGTAAATTAGGCTTCTTAAGCATATAAATCTGGACAAAAATAAATTTTATTACCAGCAACTACAGACATCACATCACGTATACCAACATTTAAATGCAAGTCCTTTGATTCTCTGGAAGGGTCTTTCTCCAGCTTGAATTGAGCTTCAGACTGTAACTCTACCCCACTCACACAGCCATGAGAGAGCAGTTGAAAGACACTACACCAGATATAACAGAGCCACCCTGTAGAGGGACAGTCATGAATTCTGTCTCCTGGTATCAAAAACAAGGCAAAAGCTAGAGGCTGGACAAGATGGGCCAGGCTGGGGCACAGCAGGAGAAACGTGGTGCCATTCAGTACAATTGAATTTCCCTGTGCCATCAGCTGGCTCCTCAGACATGAATTCCTGCTGTTGTTCCTCTTGAGAGCTTGGGCTTGCTCTACTCAAGTGGCCAGAGAAAGTGCTCCAGCCCCTCATGGGCCTGGCAAGAATTAAGGAGGCTTATAAATAACTGGTATTTAGAGATATAACGGGTTGTCTAACACAGCTCTCTGCTGTCACACGGGACCAAACACACCTATGCCAGTCCAAAAGTTATTATTCCAACAGGAAAACCCATACTGGACATTGAACACAGACACACACACACAAACAACCTCCCTGTGGCCACATTCCTGTCAGAAGTCTTACTCTGGCAGCTTTTCCTGTTGCAGGGCAAAATCAGTTTGCAGCTGGCTTGTGTGGATGAGCACTACTGAGGAATCCATTTTTAAGATTTTTTTTGATAACATTCAGCATATCCAAGATAGATATTTTATGAAATGGTGAGGATGCATTTTATTGTGTTTCCAGCTTTTCCTCTGCTACTGTGAGTGTTGTAAACTTCTTGCACTTTCTAAGAGCAAGCAAAATGAAATTTAGTATATTTGCAAGAGTACCTGCTCACAGGATTCCCTTTCCTGTATTTTGCCTTTTACAAGTAGTATATTAATTCAGTACAGGACAAGAAAAAACTAAATCAGAAATAATTTCAACTATATGTCAGCAGTATGTTAAACTAAAGCAAAGAACATTGGTACTGTTTCAATAAGAAATTAATGACAGCCCTCAGTTATTTTTGTGAAAACTAGGCACCAGAAAAAAAACAGTCACCAGAGTTGTTTTCCTTCTTTAAAACAAATGAAATATACTATTTTTTGCTGACTATCCTCACAGCTTCTTGGGCAGGAAAAAGTATCCTGTCCCACAGAAATTAGGCAGCGTTTCATATTGTGAGACAAGGATGAGGTATACACTGAATATGAACTGGCTTGTGAAAGTAATCACTTCTGGTGGTCAAATGGTCTGCTCATACAGCTTTGGATGATGAACTTGCTACTCATCCCTATGCAGGTGCTACTTTCTCCTGTGCAAGCTAAAGCCAGTTAATGCTGAGATAAAAACAGTCCTGTGGATTTTGAACTGAAACTTATACAACAGAGAGAGCAAAACAAGTCCTTATACAGAGGCAGCCACTCCTTGCATGGTCCAGTAAAAAACCTGGGTGTGGTTTAACAACCTATGTGTGCCTTTCCTGCCAGGAGCAGGAAATATGGTCAATGCAAAAGGAAAAACATGGAAAATGGCAGGTTCTGGAAAATCCCCCATCTGCCTTTTCAAATGGTTCCAGTTTCTCATTCATATTAAACATAATTCTGAGCCGTGTTTCAACAGCATTGTTTAAACAAATTGCCTTAGGGAGTAGACATCCACTTTCCCAATCTCTGTTTGATGTCCTGCAGAGAAAATAGTGCAATGCTACTGCCAGTTCAGAAGAAGTAATTCCATAAAGGAAATAATGCACACTTTTAATCTCCCAAACATCCTATTTTTCTGCAGCTATTTAAATTTTTAATATAAACTGCAGAAAATGCCCTGTATGTGTGGCTTGCTTTCCTGTGATCTCACCAGGTCCCTCTCATTATAATCACGGAAAAAGCAGTTTAACTACATTCAGTGAATTTCGATTTCTTGGCCCCCACAGAGGAATCTATATTAATATGCAGCAGCAAAATGGCAAAGCACGGAATTCTATTTATCCAGGGGTGTTTGGTTGGAAGAAGGAGCTAAGTTTGATAATGAACTTCTGAGCCTGGCTCTTTATAGGGGGCACACTACATGGCAGCCTCAATATATGACTAAAACTGTTTCAACTGGAAAATTCAGTCCATTTGCCCTCTGTACCGCAGCTAGTGATGACTAACAATATCATTGAATGAAAAATGCAGTGCTGATGGAGTCATAGCTGGAAAACTGTGCCCTGTGATGAGCACAGACTGGTGGGTACTCAGGAGAAAGGGAAAAGATTATTAAAGAGATGGCACAACTGTCTTAGAAAGGCTGGGAAAGCTGAGTGGCACTTGGCTAGGCTAGCATGGAACAGGGGCAAGTTTTATGAAAGCCCTCACTTGAACTCTCCACTACAAAAGGCCTTTGCTGGGAGGGTGTCTCAGGGCAGCTCCAGAAGTAGTTCCAGTCAGAGTATGTGTGGATCTTATTTCAGAGACACTCACAGATTTACCAGCAACAGTGTAAACTGATTTCTTCAGTAGTACTGTGAGAGAGAAAATATACCTAAGGAAAATGCTGAGGGTCTGAAACTTAATCACGTTGTTAAATCTTCCAGGTCCAGTTGCTGAAATCCGCAAGAACTCACTCAAACATCTGAGACATTGTGTGTCAGTGTGGCTGAAACCTCCACAGAAAAAATATAATTCACTTTCATATGTCTTCCAATGCCCAAATGCAAACATTACTGGAGTTACTTAAAAATTTTCATGCTTTTGAAAAGGCTGCTATTTGCTGTTTTGCAGAGGAGGGAAGAAGGCAGAAGTCATCCAGTACAAATGCTGTAGCCAAATACTAGAGTATTTAGGAAAAAAGGGGAATAATTTACTAGTAACTCAGAGAAGTTCAACACTGACTACCTTTTGGTAACAAGTACAAAGAAGAGATAAATTTTACGTAAGGGAAGTAGAGAGGCTAATTTATGACAGTAATTGGGTCTGAGAACAAATGCAATACACCTGAACTTCAAACAAGGATCAGCCCTACCCAAGATACCTTCAGGTAAGCTTTCAACAGACTGCTGACCTGTTAAGACAGCAAAGAGATGTCAAGCTTATAGTCCAGTCAGTCTCTAGTAGACCCAGCCTGGCTTTGACCACATCATTTAAAAAAGCCAAACAAAAACCATGGGTTCAGCCATTCTGGACATCCACCTGAGTATCACCCTGTTTCTGAGGTGTAGTAAAGCAACAGGGTTGGCCAATACTGGAATTTAATAACAGCCTTTTTCTTTCAGCATCTAGTCACAAACAGAAATATCTAAAGCAATTCAGGAATAAACTTTCTCTTGACAAGGCAGTATTTATCCGTTCAATACCATCATTAAAAACAAAGTACATAGCACGCAGAACACAAAGTAGGCATAAAGAGTTGCCAAAATAGAAAAAAAATCATTGTGGGGAAGGGGCTTTGCCCTGGGTTTTACACAATCCCTATCTGTCAGGCCATATGATCTGGTGCTGGTGGTATGTCTGCTACATAAATCAATATATATATACCATTCTGTAAGGGCCAGCTGTCATCGTGGGGCAGGGACACTGGGACAGCAGGATGCATAACAGGATTTGAGGCAGGGCTCATGGCACTGTGCAAGAGACTGGCTACTACCCTCCCTTCAAAATCTGAGACAAAATGATTTTCAAAGGTTACATGGTGGCAAGACAGCACTTGAGTTTAAGGACTGTCTCTCTGATTGCCTTCAGATTTATTTTCCCTTCCTTCTATCTCTACACATTTACAAGTTCTCTCACCTGATAGTTTTGCTAAGTGCAATAAATGAGGCTTCCTTGCATGTCTTTTTTGTGTGCCACTCAGCTCTGACTAGTAGATATTGTTTCCCCTCCTTTTCCCCAACTTCAAATCACTCTTTCTCAATTATGGCATACCTTTATACACCATGTCCTATTTGTAAGTTTTCATCCCCAAATGTCTCACCAGAAGTCAAAGAAATTTCTCACTTAGATTCTTTTTTTACAGTTCTTTCCCATCTTTCACTACAAGATCTTCACCTTTATCACTGTTTCACTTCCCGTTTGTTGCCACTGGACAGATTCCTGCGTTCAGTCAGTTAATATTGACTGACATCTGCAGAGCAGATAATCTTTATTTTTGAAGCGTGTATACATTATGCATAACTCATTCCACATAATTATACAGAGTGCTCTCATTTCTGGAAATGACTGCTCTCTGTGTTCTCTGTGGAAGTAATGAGATACATTACAACAGGTTTCACTGACTGCAGAAACAGCACTGTATACAATGCACTGATAAACTTTCAAGAAATCCTTCTCAAGTGATTTCTCATTTAAGTTACTGAGAATCAAGACATGCAGACAGGAGAGGCTTGTTTCAGCATAGTGCCCACTGATCTTGCTCCATTAAGAATGGAGGATTTTGCAAGGTCTAGATCTCTTATTTCCTTATTCCTATATTTCTTAACCTGCCTCCTCCAGTTGCCTGTCAGCAGCAGCTTTGACCATTCAGTCACCTATATCTCTTAGTCTTATACACCATTTTCCCTGTTCTCACTGTAAAGGGAACAGCCTCTACAAGGTGATCCATAAGAATATTCCCTAGTCTCTCTCTGGTAAAAAAAGTCTCCAGGAAGAATTATCTTAGAAATTATTCAGCTGGTAAGCTATTGTTTTGCTTTGATGTTTTTAAAAAATAAATAGCAGAATTAAAACGAGCTGTGACTTATCTCCTCCACATGCAGGCTGCCTGCCAGAAGAAGGTTCAGCAGAAAGGTGTTGAGGCATCCTTGTCCTGTGGGCTCGGGGACATACTGGGAGGCTGTGCAGGGAGCACCCAGCTGGGCACAGGCACAGCAGGAGCCATGTGGCTGCAGGCATGCTCATGCCATGGTGACATGTCCCCAGGCCTCCTCATGTCGCTGGAGCAGCTCCCAGCTCCCAGCCTCTGGCTGGTTGCATGCCTGGCTCTCAGCTTGGCTCTAACCCTCCACTAACAGCCTTGCCTTTCTCTTCCACAGGAAAGTATTGGAAGGCCCCAGCTCCCCAACAGAAATGCTGCTGTCCGGAGGGGACAATGCTGACAATCTGAAACTGTGACAGCTCCATTCTCTCTCACTGCTAAAATGGTTTTGATCCTGCATCTCTTTGGGGCTCTTACTGGCAGCGCACTTGTATCACAATAACCCTGCCAGACATTTTGCAATGTCAAACAAGCAAGAAGTCCAGAAGCATTACTAAGCAAATTCCACAAAACATGGAAATCCTTCCTTCCACCAAGTGCCAGGAGCTTTTTTCTGGCTGACCCTAGCTTTGCACCAGGTAACCCAACGATTAGTTCACAGAGCCATCCAAATGATTTTTTATCATCAATCTCTAGTCTGATTTGGGACAAATCAGACTACAACTACAACTGCTGTAAATCCCCCATCCTAACTCAGCACTAAGAGCGTATCGTCACCCATTGCTTCTGTTCTCTGTCACCCTTAACCTGCAAATATGATGATGATATCATTTCCTCTAATGCCACTGCCATCCCTAAAGTGCTCATGGCTCCTCATTCTTTACACATGCAGCCCAGGCATATTTACAAACAAATCAAATGCAGAAGTGTTTTGTTTTGAAAGCTGCATTTGTCCTTCAAACTGTAGTTTTTCAAGTGAGCACACCATGGAGTTCAGTCTCTGTCAGAATCAAGACTCATAATGCCTCAGCACAAAACACATCACTGCTGTTACAGATTGATGCAACGCCTTATTCAGCCAAGCAATCACATGGAAAGGTTTGAAAAAGGCTTTGCTGAAGACAACTCTGTTGCCATCTACCTCTTAATGAAACAAATTCATCAAACTACAGTCAAATGCATCCTCAGTCTTTCTGCTCTCCTCAGTAATTCCACAATTTATTACCTATGACAATTGACCCTAACCTACCCTTAACTGGAACTCAGAGAGTAGACACCATAGAATGCCCTATAAGAAAGAATCCACAAGGTGATATAAATACCACGTTTCATATGTATTTTTACTTGAGCAAGACTTGGCCTCTCATCTCTCCATCAGTTTCTCTAGATCTGACCAACTTAAAAATAAAATAAATACATAGCAGAGAACCCTCACACAGCATTCTGCAGAGGAGGCAGAGAAGTGTCAAAAGAAAGACCAATACATTTGCCTAGAACACCATTTAGGGAATGACTTATTAATATATTTGGATAGCAACTAATATCACACTCCATATAACTTCATTCTTACTATTCCCAGGAAATAAACAGATTTTCTGTCGTATTTTTACTGGTATAAAATGAGCCATTTTAAATGTAGTACTTGTGGATCTGATAGGACAAAGAGTGTGAAGACAAAAATCTCCAAAAATTGGCTTGTACATGAAACCACCAGTAGAAACTATGAGAGTTACTGAACAAGCTTCTTGGTTAAACAAGACTTCCCTTTCAAAGTATCTTCAAAGCGCTGCTTTCTTCATTCTTACTCTACACAGATACTGCAGATCCCTAAAAAGCAGCAGAAGCAAATCAGAAATCTTTCAGCATTTTTTTTCTTATTTTTAGAAAGGTCTCACCCCGGCCAGCTGTGTCCTCACCCACAGAACAACTCCTTTGCTCCCATTTCTCTCCAGAGACCCACATGGACTCAAGCCAAAGCACAGATGCTCCTGCTACCTTCTCCTCCCCCACCACAGAGAAAGCTAATCGACCTTTTCAGCCTTGTTTCTCTTTCAGCTCCACTGCCTTACCAGAATGCATTGGCTATTAGCCCATTTCCCCTTAGCCCACAGCTTTATCTAGTGAACCTGCCCTATTTGAATGCTTCAGGCATCCATTTACTGTGAGACCTTTGGACATCCCTTCAGTCCAGACTCTGAGTTAGTAGCAGCTGAAATGTGCAATTTGTAGCTCTAAACCATGAAGGGCATCAGCATGAAGTGCAGTGAGAAATTGTAGCCCTCAAAGAATATGGTGTCCAGTCACAGGTTTTTGGGCTAAATATCAGAGATTTCATCACTTTGATCACCTCCTTCGATGTGCTGCATCTCTGCTAGATGCTATCAGAGGATGTGTCTGCTCAAAGCAAGGACTGGAAACTCATCACTTTGTACATGGGAAGCTCCTCTCATTCAGCTGGCCCAGGGGTTACAGTGCTGGCTGCCAGTGTGGCAGGAAGCACCTAAACCCTGGGTAAGTCAGTGGTCTGCAGGGGTCTGATAGCCCTGCCTCTAAGGATAAGATGCCTGCCTCACAGCTGGGACATTCTCCTCAATTTACTAATCAAAAAGTGCAAGAAAGAGCAGCTTAGTTGCGATCTATAAATATCCTGATCTTTACACTGGGTGCTCAGAAGGAACAGGAATTTTAATACTAAAAAATTCACGTGTACCCTGTACCAGAGGGGAGGAATTAATTCGTATTCTGTGTTTACACAATGCTTAACACAACCGCCAAAACCTAAATGCAAATAAATTAAATGGATGAATGAAAATTAATACTCTAGAGAAATATACAAAACTTAAATAACAGATAGTTTCAGACCACAGGAGACTACTGAGAGCTTTTCCCTAATGAACTCATTCCCAGAGATGATAATTCTGTCAATATTTTTTTTATAAAAGGAGAAAGAAACAGTGAGAGAGAGAATAAATCAAATCTAAATATAGCAGAACTCTTTGCAAGTCACACATATTTGGCTATTTCATCCAATAAGAAGCATCTCAAGTTTCTCTTTAAATGGGTCAGGAATGTGTTGGCTGCACCTGAAAGTTCCAGCAACTATGAAAGCTTTAAAATCTGTTGTTAATCCTTAAAGAGAACTCATGCAAAGTTAATTTGTACTCTTGAATTGTCATGTCTAAATTATTATTTAGTATTAAATATTTGAAGTGAAAGATTTTCAAGGACTGTTGCAACTTTGGAGGAATATTAGGCTGAATTCACTTGAAACCTTGTTGGGAACAAATAATCTGCTTTCTGATTATGAACAAAGTTGGGGGTTTTTTTTCTGTCAGCAATTTTGTGTTTTGCTGTTATCTCCAATTAGGCACACACAAATACCCACACATGGAACAACATTAAAATTAAGGAAAGGAAGTTAACACAAGTATGATGAACCCAAATGCAATAGCTCAGTGTACCAAAAAGTAAGTACAAAATTAAAGCATCTTTCTAAGTCTGAATAAGTGTAATTTAATGAAATTTACAGGAACTTAAGAAAACAATGTTTTCCAAAAGTCAATGCCAAACCATAACAAAGCCAGTTTCAGAAGAACACGACATTCCTTTTGGGCTCTACCAATAATCTCTTTTTCATATGAACATTGTCAAAGGCTGAACAAGTAAGGGGAAATACCTTTATCACTAAATAAAAGAAGAAACAAACTTCTAGAATCTATTATATTAAATACAGGAGAATGTGCTGAAAAGATTCTAACCAATATCCATACTTTTCAGAATTCTCAATTTACTTAAACGTATAGTATCTAAAAAAAAACTCTGTAATGTTTTACACTTGTCACACATGAAGTTTTTCATTTCATGCAATAAAATATTTATTCTAGAAGTGCTTTCAGTGAGATGTTAAACACAATTGCTCTTCTCATTCTGGTAAACTTGAATTTCAGAGATAATTGAAATCTGAAATGGTTCCTTGAAATAAAAGGTATTTGTATAAATATAAGAATGCAATTGCTGAGATAAGTAGAAATGCAAGAAATTTATGTACACAATGAATCTCCTGAAAGAAAGATGACTTTCTTCTTCTTCTTCTTCTTCTTTCTTCTTCTTCTTCTTTCTTCTTCTTTCTTCTTCTTCTTTCTTCTTCTTCTTCTTTCTTCTTCTTTCTTCTTCTTCTTTCTTCTTCTTTCTTCTTTCTTCTTCTTCTTCTTTCTTCTTCTTCTTCTTTCTCTCCCCAGCTCCACAGCACTGAAATACACAATTCTTTTTGCAAAAGAAACTCTCCCTAGTTCAAGTTTTAAGAGAATCTGGAGGTCTAAGCAGAAAGCAAAAAATTGTGAAGTTATTTCCCAAGATGTTCTGTAGCTAGCAGCATGTCAGACATTCACTCATCTACAACTGTTCCTGACTAGAATCATGTAGACCACCCTGCCTTAGTATAACGGGCTTGAAATCAATAGACACACAAATTACCAAGAAAACAGGTAAAAAAAATTTGCCTAGAGGCACCTCTCTAGGAGGAATTCTTGAAGGGGTAGTATGAGCTTTCCCTTAAGTGCTGCACTGAAGTCCATGAAGGAGCACACCATCTTCTGTGAAGGATTTAAGTAACACTGCTAGCAGTGCCCAAAAGGCTTGGCTTTTCCCTGAGACCTAGGGATTAAAAAAAATTAAGGCAGATTTCAAGTTCACAGCCTGTTGTTTGTTTTATCTCCTGTGCCTTCTCTGTAACAGGTCATTTCCACTTGAGTGGCACATCAGAACATTCCCTTTTATTTTGACAAAATATACAGGGCAGGTACAGGAGAGGCTGTTGCTGTCAGGGCAAACTGCTGAGCAGCTCATCTCATCAGTGACACTGAACTTGCCTACAAGGCAGTGCTGCTCCTTGCCCATGGCATTATTGTAGGTGCCTCAGGTACTGCTGGTTAGGTGCCAGATCATTTTCCCTTGACCTTCCTTGCCTCATCATCAGATAAAGGATCCTCCTTCTTTGACTAAGCCTTTCCTGAATTCTGCTGCCTCAGGTTGACTCCACCTTCCTTCATTTGTGCTACAAGTGACTGTGAGTTGCACTCAGGCAATTCCAAATGATTGGTGTAGAAGCCCTTGGCTTCTTGTCTGTTTAAGAAATTGTCAGCACAGAGATACAGACAGCTGGCACTGCTGCTCTGCACAGTAGATGAATTTCACTTAGGCAGAAGCCATTATCTTCCTTTGCAAAAGCCTATTTGAGGGCTTTAGGCAAATATTTCCATTTTGCATGCCCAGAGGTTGCAATAACTATGCTCTTCATTATTATGGAAAATGAACTTTCTCTGTTGGAGAACCATGCTCTTTACTAAGGTCAGAACCCACCTGGACAGCAAAACATACAAAAAAAGGAGGTCATAAGCAGTCACGAGGGAGCAGCAACAGCAATGCAGAAACTGCTCTTTTATCCTAGGTGGTTATGTGCTATTTCAGAAGGCATTATTACCTCACGATAACTCTACTTACATTGTGTATAATGATTAATGGTAATTGCTTTTGTACTTCAGTATTTTTCAGAGACCACTTCGCTTCCAATGAATACATTAGTACCTCATTGCTGTAAACACCCTCCTCACAACTTGGCCTATAACAGAGAATTAGATTACAAAGCAGTCAAGATGGATATTTTTTCCTTGTTTTGATTTTTCTGGGAGATAAGTTTTTTGCTCTGATGTGAAGAAGAAAATTGTTCAAGAGCTTCCACTTTAATCTAGCCATGAGTGACATCCTAAGTCTTCCTAATGCATCTACAATTCCAATTCTCTGTTAGATTGGTTTAGTGTTAAGACTGTGATCAAAGAATACATTTTCTTCTGCATTCCTAGGCTTTCCCAATAATGTAAAATGCCACTTTGTGGGATGGAAAAATAAGAAAGATGCCTTTTCTGGTTTTCACAGGGACCATTTTATCCCCTACATACTAAATCATCTCACTGTCCTCAAATATCCTTTATGTGATGACCCACATTAAAAAATCTTGTTTTTAGAAACTTCAGTTGGAGGGGCTTATGTCACCTTGCTCTCTCTTTTGCTTCCTCAATTCTCCCTCATTTTTAAATACTCTCTTACCCCCACTGAAAACTCAGTGTAAGGATAGGGAATTACAGCAATAGATTGCCTAGGGAGATGTTGGAGTCTCCTTCATTAGGGTTCTTTAAAAACAGATTAGACAGTATCTGTTAGAAATAATTTATGTGTTGCTTCTCCTGCCTTAAGGCAGAAGGACACAGTGGATGGTTTTCTTTGATGTTATGACCGTCAATAGGATTTCTGTACCTACACCTCCTAAGGATTTATGGAAAGAGCAATCTCATATTACCTTAGGTCAAAGAATGATGTTTGTGATCTCTAAGACATTGCAGCAGTTCCCATTACTGTGCTACAGATAACACTAATATCTTGGATAAAACTGTGAGGCAATTGTTTTGTTAGAGTTAATTTTGATAGCAACAACTGCACGAGGTCGAAATGCTCCTCTGCCCAAAGGAAGTGTTCAAAGTTAATGAACTATCTTATCTTCTTTAAGACCATCTTAGACCTTATTTAAGGTTCTGCTAAAGGGCTAAAATGGGATTATATGGGTCTCAAAGCCTTCTTCTGATGATGTGATTTCCTTCTGTGTTAGCAGCCCACCAAGCTGTATGCCTCCTTCAAAAGACTGTATATAATAATAACTGGTATAGTGATCATGTGCAAAGTAAGAATTTAATACGAAACATGCTGGAGAATAATTACTACTCTATAATGTCAGCTTGATGCTGTAGCATTTTCAGATCCAAAGCTAGAACTGTATGGAATCCAATGTATCATGTTTGAAAGGCTGAAGGGCAGCTGGGATTTATTCCACAACAGCTAATTGGGATCTCTGCTTTTGGACTTCACTTACATCCTTCTGCCAATATAATTCTTTATGTCATACTGGTAAAGTCATCAGAATGTCAGGAGAGAATAATTTGCTTCCCCAAGATTAAAGCAGTGAACACATCAATTTAATCCAGAGTTTTGGGAGACAGTCTATTAATCATCAACAAGGAAATAGAGTTATGCACTAATAAGAGTTTTCTAATTGCTAAGCAAAAGATGGGGAGGGGGAGTGGGGAGACTATTCCAGTTTGGCAGGTTTGCAAATAACTCCTGGTAAGAACAAACAAAATGTTTCTGCTGCTCTTATCATTGCTTCACTTCAACACATCAACCTTGCATTGTCAACAGGAATATTTCAGCTGAGCCTTAGAAATGTGACTCTGAATCCATACAACTACCAGGAAACACTCTCCCTGTGCTTTATGTAACCACATTGTAACCACATTGCTCTGGTGCTTTATCAGGTAAATATATATGTGGTATGAGAGCCTTGAACTTTGAATCAAGCAGGTATTTAGTGATGTCTACCCTGGAGCTGATGGCATCTTGCATTAGCATGGCTGGTTGGGAAATGCAAGCTGCCAGCTGTGGCTCACAGGAATTCCTCTGGCTGTTCCTCACTGCTGTTTGGTAGGAATAACAAATGGCCTACAATACAGGAATACTCAGTATTGTAATGGGTTGATCTGTGTAGCATGGGAATGATTCTCAGAATTTTTAAAGTTTCAATAAGACTCTTATTTTTTTCACTCTGTACTGCTAAGATTACGTTTCCTTTCATTATTAATATTGCTTACAGAAATCTTTCCCTACCTCAGACTCACTGCCTCTTTCACCCCACTGGCAGATCTACACCAGCAGAGTAAAACCACCCTCTCTGCACAATAGCATGCTAATCCCTGACAGATCCTCTTTCTCCTCTTACTCACAGCACAGTCTTCACAAGCGCCTGAGTAGCTTTTGATGAGAAAAAAATACAGACTGGCCTTCAACTGTTTTCTGAGCCATTGTGTACTCTCCATTATTAATTGACAGACATTTTCATACCTGAAGATCCCATATTACTTAGCCTATTCAACCATAAATTTCAGTGATTTTTTTTTTCCCTTGAAGGGCTCCCTTGATGTAGCAGAAGACAGGACTTTTAGAATTAGGAGCCAGCCTAGTGCTCATGAAAGTTACAGATCAATAGAGGTGGTGTGTAACAGCCTGGCACTGTACAAAAGCACCAGCCTGCTCTGCTGCTGCATCTCAATTATGCTGAGACACACCTGCTGTCCTAGCCCTTCTTCTCCCTTGGGGCAAGCCTGCTAATGTGCTAATTTATTTGGTGCATAACAGGGGATTTGGAACAGAGGCCTAAGAGACTCCTCTTCTCCTGGTGCCCTATTAGGGATTTGAGCCCACTTTGCTGGAGATGAAAAGCCAGTGGGTGTAATGCATTTGTGCCATTTAGTTCTCAATAGGTAGTCAGTTAGTGAATAATGGACTTGCAATGACTTTGTGCAGGTCATTTCCTTTAACAGATGTTCCTTTGTGAAGCTGCTATCCCATAACAGCTTTTGTGTGTTTTCTTTGTGCATTAACTATACACATTGAGGAGCTATTTATTCCTTTGTCATTAAACAAAATCAAATTAACTACATGTTAACAATAAGAAGGCAAAAATTACATATTTTGCATTTCTACAATATTTCTGTGGATTTCACATTCTCCTACTTTCAGAAGTAAACTGTCTGCAGAAGAGAGAGCTCTTACTGTTTTGTTAATGATAATAGAGACAAAGAAAGGTTTAGCTGCAATTCTGAAAACTCCTAAACTTTTCCACAATCACAGACTCAGAGAACAGCTGAAGCTGGCAGGCACCTAAGAAGATTGTGCAGTCTAACTCTCCTGCTGAAAGAAGGGTAAGCTGGAAAATGTCATTCAAGACCATTTCCAGTTGAGTTTTGAGTATCTCCAAGAATGGAGACTCCACAAAACCTGGAGAATTTGTTCCCGTGTACAATACCAATGGAAAAGCCTTTTTCTAATGTTTAAATTAAATTTCTTGTATTTTAGTTTGTGACCATTGCTTTTTGTCCTTTCATGGAGCATTTTTTTCCCTTCTCAACAGGCATTTAAGCACATTGATTAAAATAAACACATGGTTAAATAATCTCAGCTTTTACAGGTTCTCCATACACAAAAGATACTGCAGTCCCTAAATCATCTTAGAGGACCTTCAATGAACTCACCTCCAGTATCTCCATATCTCTCTTGTACCAGGGAACCCAGAAACAGACACAGCAGTGCAGATGGGGTCTCACCAAGGCTGGGTAGGGGGAAAACATCACCTCCTTCAACCTGCTTGTGACACTCTTGCTAATGCAACCCACAATGCCCACGGGAACGCTGCTGGCTCACATTCACTGTGGTGCTCACCAGGCCCTCCAGTTCTTTTTCTGCAGAGCTTCTTAAGTACATCTCCAGCACACACACATGCAATTATTACACTGACACTTGGGGTTATTACTCCCAAGGTGCAAAACTGCACATCCTTTGGCTGAACTTCATGAGCTTCTTCTCTGCCCATTTCCCCAGCTTGTCAGGGTCCATCTGAAAGGGAGACAACTCTCTCATGTACCAGCCCCTCCTCCCAGTTTTGTGTCACCAGCAGACTTGCTGAGTTACACTCTGCCCCATGATCCAGGTGGTTAATGAAGACATTAAGAAGCACTGGTCCCTGGGGCACAGCACTAGTGATTGGTCTCTGCCTTTACTTCATGCCACTGATCACAACCCTTTGAACCTCATATTTCAACTAGTTTTAGGAAGGATGGTGAGACATCACTCCTCATTTCATATATCTGACAATCCAATCACCTCTTTGTTCTTTTTGTGTTTGGAAATGGTTTCCAGAATTATTTGCTACCTTATTATGACCTTTCAGGGACAGAAACAAGGCTGGATCTTCATTCTTGTAAATTCATGAAGACACAAAGGATATCCACATTATTAAACCTTCAGGAATCTCACCAAATTTCCACAACTTCACAAAGACTTTTCAAAGAGTGAGTGTGGCCTCACTATGACATTGCACCACACCCTCAGCGCTCATGGGCACATTTTCTCTGCTCCCATGGATTTATGTATGTCCAGGTTGTTTAAATGTTCCTGAACCTGAGCCTCCTTTAGCAAAAGTAGTCTTCCTTGCTCCAGACTTCCTCAACAACATGTGATTCCTGAAGGCAAGACAAACAAAATATTGAGTACCTCAGTCTTTTCATATTCTTTGTCAAAAGGCCCTTTCCCATTTAACAATGGGACCATGTTTTCTCTAGTTTATATTTCACTGCTGATCTACAGGTAGAAGTCTTTCCTCTTGCCCTTCCTGTCATTCAACAGATTCAATTCCAGGTGGACTTTAACATTCCTTATCCAAGTCCTGCATATTTGGACACTGTCTCTGTGTTGTCCCTGCTTATACCTGATGTACTCTGAAATGCTGCATATCATCATATTTTAAGGAATGGTGATAAGAACTAAAAGTATTCAGACAACTTCATTGGGCAGTTTCCTTAGCCACTTGGGATGGGATTTACTCCATCCAGTTTTAATGACCAGAAAGACACAAATCCAGTCTTAAGTAATTATCCCTTGATTAAACTTCAAGTGATGAATTATCTCCTGCAGGTGACCGTCTCGCTCAACTGAGTACAGAAGCCCTGACTATTTATATGCAGTTTAGAATATATGTCTAATTTTCACATGACTAAAACAAATTCCATGCCTCAAACTCTACTGTCCCTTATTGAACAGTCAGTGAAACAATAAGTATGTGCATATTTATATTTATATTTATATTTATATTTNGTGCTCTTCCATCTCTAGTACAGGAGCTGGAAAACCAAACTCCAAAGTCCTTATTTCTATAAACTTTGAAAATGTAAGACTGCAACCACTGCTGTACTAGAGATGGAGCCATATACAGAGTTCTTATGTTTCTTCTTAAACAGAAAAACATGACATTTCATAAAACTGCAACCATCTGCTGTATAGGAGTCATTTTTGCTTAGTAGTGGTGAAGAATACAGAATATTGAAACCAGTGAAAACAATGACAGACAGGCTTGCTGTCAATGCATTATATGGACTTAGATATTTCAAACTTCTTAGAAGTCAGGTTTCTATATCTGCTGCCTTCAACTGGCTTAACATTTAAAATTCTTGCAATACAAAAAGCTGAGTGCCGTGTCTCCCTGCTTTGTTTGCCCTTCATTTGCCACCTATTTTCCTAGGTCAAGAAAATCTCTGATAGAAATGCAGCTACACAGTTACACAAGCATGTTGCAGGCAAAGCTGGTTTAACTCTGGGAGCAGGTGTGAGTGTTCAGCAAAGACATTACTGGAGCAGGCAGAATTTGCTGGCAGCTCCATGGCTTTGAGAAGCTGTGTCAAAGTGACTTTAGAAGTCCATGTGCTAAATCAGATGCAGAGCTCACATTACACTATTGGGGTTTCAGCATCCACACCCCCCTGCTTCACCTCTGGTACAGATAAATACTTTTTTGCTTGTATCAGAAGGCCAGGGAACCACTTCTCACAGGGCTTCAGAAGTAACATTTAAATATTTTTGGATTTAATTATGTAAAAGTCAGCAAGAGACTAGGAAAGAGCCCCCTCACTGGACAGTGAACAGGACTGGAAGAGCTTAACAGTTTGAGTCCAATCTTATACTGGTGAAGGTTTGCTTAACTGCTCCCCAAGGGATAAGACTTTTTTTACTGTTAAAAGAAATTGCCAGGTTTCTTTCTTTGATATAAAATTTGAATAACATGTAGTTGAAACAAAAATTTTATCTGAAGTGATTAAGTTATAATGAAACCACTGTGAATAAAACATTTAAGTTATTCAGAATTCAAATGTCTCTGTCGGGATGTGAGGGGTAAGATGCTTTCAAAATCCCAAGGCTTAGCATGAGTACAAGCAATCCTGATAGAAAATTAAGTATTTTCATTAGCTATTGATTTTTGTTCTCTAAGGGCCATTAATGCTGTACATTTGGACAGTACAGGATGGTGCCCATAATTTAAACAACCTAAGAACTTTCCTGAATAATCTCAATTTATCCAATTTGCTCTCTCTTGGTTTGAACCCCGGGTATAAAAACAGTCTTCAAAGCCCTCTATTAAGTGCTAACACAAAGCCTTGAAGCTTGAGATTGTCTCTTCCAGATATTTTAAATGTGTGAGCTCGACAAAGATCTTAATGGAGCTGGGATTTTGCATTTGCTGTATTTTCGTGTCTGGGAAGGCAGATAACACAGAAGTACAGCTTGAGCACCAGGCAGGGCCACAGCCCATTGCAGAGGAAATTGTAATAAATGATGGCTTTAGCTTATCATTGCCCACAGGTTGTTGTGCTTAGCTGCTGCTGTTCAGGTCTCAAGGTCTGTGAAAGCAGAGCAGTGTGGTGGTGCCAGCCTGTCACCATGGTATGAGTGCTCAGCAGCAAACCTGACAGCTGCTGGGGCATGCATCTCCTGGGCTGAGCTCAGGGAGGAGCCAGGTCTGACCCAGAGCAGGAGCTGCAGCCCAGTGCTGCTCTCAGCACCCCATCAGGCAGGCCTGGGCTGGACACAGGCTGGCAGCTGCCCTGGGCAGAGCTGGAGGTCAGCCCAGTGAGCCAGCCTTGCCAGGAGGCTTCACCATCCTCATTCCAGGCTGTGGGGAACAGTGCTGGGATCCAGCTTAGGCTCTAAAGTAAAGTGACCGTGCTCCCCAGCATCCTGTGCAATGAGAGGAGAGAGGCAGGCTCCTGAAGGAGCATAACTCAGTGCCCAAAGAGAAGCCTCTCTTTCCTCACTCACATCACCGTGCTAACACAGGCTGGATTGCTCACCTTGGCTTGGTGAGCACAGTTAAGCTCACACCCCATTCAAGACCTTGGGCAGGTCTGCAGAGCAATTCATTCCCCCACTCAAGTTTCAGACAAGTACTTGCAACTTCTGTTTTCCTATATTCTAGCAAGACTAGACAGAAGAGTTGAATTTTCAGGGTTTTCGTACAAAAGGATGCAGAACTGAGCCACTGAAAGCGACATTTAGATAAAATGCCAAGCAGGCATGTACCTGAGAGTTGCTTTTCCCCATCTCTAATTGGGTGTTAATGCTCAAATCCACACTCGTGTTTTACAGACACTGCTTCATGCAATTAATCTTTTTACATAGGAGCACAGAGTGAAAAGTGGAGCACGTCAGTACCTCTGCATTTCTGTACACTGCATATCTCCAGCTGGCTTTCAAACTAGCAGTAGTTTTGGATCTGATCTGGGGGGTTTGCTGCTCCCAGGGGACATTTTTGGAGGCAGCAGGGCTTGACCTACAATTGGACATTTCATGCCCATAACTTTGGCTCTGAAAATTAAAGACTGCAAAGCTGAGCTCCTCCCATCTCCTATTATAAACTCTCTCTTTGCAATTCCCACTCAGTGAGCTCACTACTTTCTGAAAACTAAGATGTGATAAATGTCTTGCAGCGTGAAAGTTTAATTTTGAAATATCAGGCTGTCCAGGTACTTGGAAGCAAATCCTATATATACTACTGACTTAAACACATTAATTCTAATATTAGGTAGCACCTTTTAGTGATCCCAGAGCACCTACTCATCACTGTGCCTATGCTTATAGCAGTTCAGGGAGGCCATTTAATAGGTCAGACAGATCATGTGTACTGATACATGCTCTCTGGAATACAACAGTAAAAAAATATGTAGGCACACAAGTTTATATGCAAAAAGGTAAGGACATCAAAGATGACAGCTAAAAGCTGTAAGTAAGAAGCAGTAAGCAGTAAGATGAAACTGTCATTCATGTACACTCTACTTACTATTTTACACTGCCCTGCTCACTGCTTGTCATTTCTCCCTTTGTCATTTCACACTGTGAAAATTATGGCTCCTTACAGTAGATTTCTAATGAATTAAACTGAGATCCAGATTATAAGCAATACCCAATACACATTGTTGCTGAAGTTCACCTCCATAGTCCTGGCACTCACTTAACACATTACCCCTAGTGTAACTTAATTCTGCTCTAAATTAAGCTAGCTGGAGGAGTTTGGGAAAAAAGTAATTCCCTACAGTAGACAAAACCAAAACATTGCTGCTGGCCAAACCACCCACTTACCCTTTTTTCAAAGAAATCTTTTTGCCCTGATGTCTTCTCCGAGAGACCAAGAAACAATTTACTTAAATTTCCTAACTGTGTTTCCTTTGGGAGCACCATGGAATCTTATGTTGTATAAGCACCTTCTGCTTAAGGAGGATATAATTCACCCCATGCATTCTCCCCACTTCTCCCGTCCATGCTGCAGGACAATCATCGTGCTGGGACACAGCTTTGGCAGGTGACATTGTACCTCTGAGCTCTGCAAGCTGAGCTCCCTTCCTTACACTGGCCTTCAGCTACATTTCCATCTGTGCTGACATGTAGTTCTGCAAATGAAGAAAAGGAAAGCTTTTCATTCTTGAGTTTTGCTGCATATCTGCCTTAAATTGATCTAAAGGAGTGGATATCATAGCCTTCATAAGAATTAAAACAAAATAAAGTTACATTCTTCTACTTGTTGCTTTTTTTTTTTCCTGTTTGATAATTCAGGAGTATCAGTATTTATCTCCATTATGCTTCTGCAGTTCCCCTTAGATTGTCAGATCCTCCATCATTGCATTAAAGGTCAGGATGGAAATCACTTTCTCTAAGGTACTTCTTCCTAGAGAGGTTAATTAAAAAAGAACAAAGGGCCAGATACTCCTGTGCCTTCTGTTTTGCATAGTCATTTGCAGATTGGATTCATTAACAACTCACATAGGGATTCACAGCTCCTCAGACATCCTCCAGCATGGACCACCAGGCTGCATAAATATATGGGGCAGGACAGAGAAGACAACTACTGGAGCAATGCTTGAATACTTAAAGATCACCTGTAGTTGCCTGACTGACATAAAGGCATTGGCAGGAGCCTGATCACTGAAACAGCTCAGAGGAAGAGGGCATAGGAGCTCAATAGGGAATTTCACTTTTGGGATTCTTAGCTCTTGTAAATTCATTTCACTGAGGAAAGGGACCGTGACTTTAAACTGTTCTGCCACAAAGACACAACCTACTTCTTCTAAATCTGCCCCTAAATTTACTAGGTAGAGCAAGAAAACATACCAGCTCAGAATCCCTGTCTCATTTGATATCAGTGCTAGCATATCATGAAAGTTTAAATGGCCATAGAGTTGAGTGGCAATGGAGAATCAAAATAAAACCAATTTCACCTCTCATTTTAATTTGGTCTCACTTGCATGCTTTCTCTGTCATTCTTCCACTTCTCCAGTCATCCATAAATTTTAAGGTGAAACAAGACCTGAATTTTAAATGCAAGGTTCATATAGGGGAAAAAACCAAACCAAAACAAAAACCACTACTTTAAATAAGAAATATAAAGGAGGCACAGGCTGAACAACATTTTCCACAAAATGCCTTTGCTAGAAAAGTTGTTTTTCACTAACTTAAATATTTCCACAGTCAAGAACCTGAAAGTAAAAATATTTTTCTTTAAGCATATATTCTGATAATCAATCATATTGTAGTTTTCAGTTTATATCCTCTTTTTTCTGAATTACCTTTGCACTCGAATTCTCATCATTACTGATGTGAAAATCGCCCTGGAAGCTGTAGACTGGCCAGGGAATCTAGTTTAGGGAAGGCAAAGGAAGAGGAAGTACCCAGGAATACAGCACCCAAGGTGTTCTGACACCTTTTTCAAATAGAGATGAAAAAAACCCACATTGAAACCACAAAGATCTAGGACGTGAGTGTTCCCTTTCTTCTGTGGGTTTCTGTTTCTCCCACTGCCTCAGAAGCACTCTGTGTTCCTCAGCAGTGCTCTGTAGAAAACTCTTTAGAAATCCTACTGATTTAGCAGGAGCTGCAATCAGTAATGGCACATCTTTCCATCTTTGTGGATGAGCAGTGGACAGCAGTAGAAGTGGGGATGTGATTCTAAACTTGGTGTTGTTCTCACTGACTCATCACTTTACACCTGCCAGAAAGCACAGGGAATTTCTCAAAGGGGAAATGCAAGGATTGGTTAATTTTATAAACTGCTTTATGACCACTATTACCTAAATGCTACAGAAACTGCACATAAAAGAGCTCAACCTTGAATGAAAGGTGAGGTAAAAGGATAAAATACGAGTGCTACAAGAGGAAAAGCTATTAATAGAATGACTCCTACAATCACACCTCTGTTGCCACACACTTATTCATATTCTTCATTTCTCTGGGTAAGATTCTGCATCTCTTACTTCTGCTGGACAGCAAACATAGCTACACTGGGAAGCATAACTTCCTGAGAAAGCTGCAGCTCACTGTGAGGGTATCAAGAGTCAGTTCTCCAAGAAGACATTTCTTTGTCATGATGAAAGAGTACCTTGTTTTCTCTGAGAGCAAGATGCATTCTAGAGTAGAGTACAAGCCTGAGTGAATATAACCAGAGTTCAGCAGAACATGGTACCAAGAGCACTCTCCAGAACAGGATCAAAGAAAATATGAAAAATAAAATGCAATCACTAATACCACCTCACTCTTCATTATTTAAAAAATTCCAGCACGTGCAAGAAAAGAGACAAAATTGGAAACCTTGCCACACTTACTGTTCCTGAGGAAATACAGAACCGTCATTTCCAGATAAAAATTACTTTTTGTGAATTCTGATATATTTTAAAACACTTTGTAACAATTCATTGCATAATTCAAACGGCCTCTACACTACAAACAACTAACATATTCATGCTGGCAGGACTGTCAGTGCATTTTTGTTATAAGAAGCTTGGAGGTCTGCTACAAATAATCTCCAAAGAGTAACTCTAATTAGAGGCTAAAGTTGGCATATTTCCTGCTATCTGAAATTAGATCAGAGAGTTAGGCTGAGATGAAAAAGCCCTATTAACTCCCTAGGCTTCCAGTTCCTGTTTATTGGTGGAAATTAATGTTTTGAACTTTATCAACCATTATCTAAAGAAGTCTGGAGTCAGTGGTAACAGAGTGATTCAAGATAGACTTTACTGCCAGCTTCTGTTGAAGTATCATAGGCACTCTACATAAATATCCACATGAAAACTTTATTTAATGGTTACATGAAGCTGAACAATAGTCAGGAATGATGGTCGAGTGGCCAAC
Source organism: Buphagus erythrorhynchus (assembly GCA_013400855.1). Lineage (NCBI taxonomy): Eukaryota > Metazoa > Chordata > Aves > Passeriformes > Sturnidae > Buphagus > Buphagus erythrorhynchus. The sequence continues at coordinate 8,096 of VZTT01043378.1, read as the reverse complement.
ATGCCAGCCTGGCAATTATAAGGAGTGGGAGATATTCCTTGCTCCAAGGTACTATTTAATCATTTCTACATGACCTAGAAAAATTCTCTTTGGGGGAGGATGAAAGTGGGAGAGATTAACCAAAGGTTGCCTATAGTTAAGCAAATCTTTGTTTTTCCTACAGCTTGTGTAAACAGAGAGGCTCCTTCAGACAAAGCAGCCCTGCTTTTTGGTTTTCAGTGACTGGAGCTAGCCTTTGAAGAGATCCATTTGTCATCTGTAAAACAGAAATAGCACTGCTCCACCTCATGGGAACATCAGACAGATGGATACTTTCCTCTGCTTCCTAGAGACCTCAAGCCTCCCTGGACAGGCACATCAGAAGCAAACCATGAACTCTCCCCACATGGCTCTGCAGCTTCCCTGGGGCCTTTGGTGCTGAGACTGGGCTTTACATTTCAGTTTGCCTTCCACACAACTTCAGCAACTCTGAGGTTTGCCATGGCTACATGTTCCTCTCCTCCTGCACAGCTTGGAAAATATTAAAATGAATGAGCTCCTTTTAAACATCAGGACAGGGAAGGGACAGGTAGAAAGACAGCAGAAAGGAAGACACAAGAAATCTCTCTTGGGAAGTATATTTGACCCTCAGTTCTTAGAACTTCTAAACAAGGAATATATTTGTCAAATTGTATTTTGCTCTACCAAAAACATAGGGAAGGAAGCAATTTTTACATCCTGAGGCTAAGCACCGAAAACCAATGTAATTCTAGAGCTAATAGGTAGACAAAGGAGGAAATGTTATTAGGTCAGGCTACTTTTGTTCAGACAGAGCCATAGAAAATTTAGGCTATCTCTTAGTTCTGGTAATAAGCCTGAGCAGACAAATCAATGTCTTAAGCTCTTAATAGCTACAGAGACAAATACTAAAGCTGGGCTTATGTTTCAAAAGAATGTTGTGGTATAAAGCAATCATTATCCCACTCAGTATGTGGAAATTTTCTGCAAAATCCATCTACCACAACAAAAATGTACAACTTAATAACATCTGCAGTGAAGCTGAATCTTCACAGAATTCTGAGGGTACCTTCACCCTCTCCTCCACACCACAAAGTGCACCACACAAACCCTTGCATTTACAAGTTGAGATTACCCTTCCCCATCTTTGCTTTCCAGTATGAGTGCTTTTTTACACTCTGTCATTTTCCTCCTGAACAGGACAGAGAAGATCTGTCTAAAATCAGTTTAAGGGAAACAGGAAGAATCTACCTCCCTAGGCCTGTGTTCACAGCAAAGCCAACATTACTGAACTGCTGTTTCAGGAATGGATCTCATCCAAGCAAAAAAGCCCTTTGCTTAAAGCCTGACAATGGTTAAAAGACAAGTTGGTGGTAGCCAAGAAGCCAGGAGTCAAAATTCGAGTGTAATTTATTCTACCCAAACACTCTACTGGAGGGAATGCAGGCAAAACCCAGTTGCATACAACCAGAGTTGCAGTACTATTCCAAAGGTTCATTCCCAGGAAATATAAGCAATTTCAGGGAATTTCTCTCAGTCCCTTCCAGCAAACAGCAGTGTATCATAGCAGGGGAAGCAGCAGGTACATCCCTGAAGTCTTGTGATTGAGTAGGGATAGTGTGAGGTGAACAAGACAACAGGGCTGAGTTCTAGGGCAGAAGTAGGCTCACTTCTTTCACCATCACATTATATGACTAAAGTAGAGCTACTTTACACTGCAAGCAGAGCAATGTGTGAATCAAATGAGCCTCCAGCAACTAACTGCCATAGGAATTTTACTTGCAGACTGCAGTACTTTAGAGAAAAGTGTTTGTACAGATGCTATGAATTTCACATGTCTCTGTGGATGCTATCTCTATTTTTGGGGAACTAAATAATCCATTAGGTAGGAAGACCCAAACACTGGCAGGGCTGCCCAGAAATGCGAGATCAAGCAATCAAGAATCCTTCTCCTGGTCTGTCAAAGGAAGCAATGGGCCTTCAGCCAACAGAATGTGTTTGCCTTTGGACATGCCCTGCAAAAACACACTAAAGGTGAGGGCTTAAATACTCAGGCTAAGATAGTGTCAGTTAAAGCAGCAGTGTTCTCCACTCAACCAAATAGGAACTGTTTAACAAAGGAGAATTCTTCAGCTTTAAAAAGGAGTCGATTTCTTGCCAGAGGGCAACATGGAGAGGCTTGGTCTCCCCTGCAAATTTAAACCAAACCCAGGGACAAGACCAGAGTCATCTGATGCTTAATATAGATTTGTAACATTTTACATTTTAACCCTATGGGTGTTTATTTTGGTAAGCCTCTTCCTTTAGTGTACTGTCCAGTTGTCCCCAAAGGGTGTAATGACGTGAAACCCACCAGCAAACTGTGGACCCAGTTTGGGAGGCCCAAGAAACAACCTCAAGTTGAAGGCCTGCAAGTTTCAATGCCATGGGGATGTGTAATAAGGACACTTAGAACTGTTAAAAAGATGTGTCTTTATGTAGACACAGGAAATTAATGCCTACAGAATAATGTACTTTGAACTAATCACAACAGCCTGGAGAACATTAAAGAAGAACGATGAGACCTGTTTTTAACACAGATGATATATGCTTTTACTAAAGGACATATTACTATTCTCAACTAGTATTCCAGCTGCAGTTAATAACCTCTGGGTTCAGCTCCATTCGTGAGAATACAAAGCAGCTCTTTATGACTTCCCCACCCTAGAAATTGTCTCACTTTGGTCTATTCCCCACGACTGCAGTATCCCCAAGGGAATCTTCAGCTTACTGGACATTTTTATTATTTGATCACTTAGTAGAGTGTCATAGAGGAGATGTGACATCTTGAAGAAGTTAGCCCAGCATTTCCAGAATCCGGGTAAATGAATCAGGCCAGCCTGTACTCTCTGTGCTGGGAAAGCTGCTCCACAATACTCCAAGACCTTTTTCTTTGTTGAACATCTCCTGGTGTCCTTGACAAAAAGCATGTTTACACCTCTAGCACAGTGGAAAAGTTCCCAACAGCCTGTGGGCACTGCATGCTCCATGTCCTGCCCATATGTGCCTGTGCTGTGCAAGTGGAGCCTCCAGAGGAGCTCATGCACACTCAGGCACACTCTCTGCTTGGGTGTGCTCCAGTCCTTCTTGCACTCAACTGGGCCAGTGAAGGGAGTCTCGAGACCTCAGAGCTGCCCTAAAAACCAGTATAGCCACAGCAGGCATGCCAGCTTCTAAACTTCCCACGATGAGTCTGCTGGATTCTCTAACATGAAATGCACAATAGCAGCCAAGTCCAAAGTGAGTGAGTGCCCAAGAGCCCCTTTGGCAAACAGGCTTTGCTTCTCCATTCACACACACCACCTTTCCATTAGTATATTCAGCTAAATAACATGTTAATTCTGTTTGATAAATGGCTTCCCCAGCTGCTCCAGGGAGCATAGCTGTGTGTAGTGCTGCTGTTGTTTTAATGTATACATTGGTATTTATTAATGACCCTAGCATTAGGAAATATACCTTGTGTGTGGAAGAGACTGACTCTCATGGTGGTTTTAAAGGAACATTGTTCCCTGCCTCTGGCAGCTGCACAAGTGCTCCTGAACCTGACTCTTCCATGAAGCTTATCTGAAAAGAGATAGCATAGGTCTCTGGATCTAAAATTGTCATGGAACATACAGAACAAAATTTTTATAGCACAGTGAAAGCACAAGTTAAGAAATTTTGTTGAAAATGCAACAAAACAGTTCAGCAGATTTCAAGTCTGGTGGGTACCTCTGCATGTTACCATCTTAAGTCCCATTGCAGTTCTTGAATTGGGTGTGAATGTTGCTTTCAGCATGCAGGCTGTTATCTACACCTTTCTGAGTCTCCTGTTACTGAAGAGGGAGCACAGTGCATGTATGGACCTAGTTTGCCATCCTTCACCGATCACTACAGTAATTACACAACTCTCTTGTAGTGCTGTGCTGGCACATTATTCTGTGCAATATAAAAGAAAATACTAAGTCCAAGTTATTATAGACTGTATTGAATAAAAATTCAGAGTACCTGAGACAAATTGAAGGAATAATGTATAAGGATTGCAGAATATTGAAACTATTCTCTAAGGCACTCAAGACTTTGGACTCAAGGGGAAGAAGAGATAAGGGAGCCTTTTTATAGAAGGTGGTAATGAGAAATCACACATTAAGTTATGGAAAGCTGTCCATTTTTTTCTGTACAAAGATTTGGTGGCCAGGTTCTGGAGGGTACTAAGGAGTCCCTAGAGGCCAAGAAATTGCAGAGCTAGAGATCTGATATCGCCAGCACCAGTGTTTCTGCAAACAGCTTCATAGTCATGGATTGATGCAAGTGACACAATTGGATGATGTTTTAATTTAATTTTTTTAAGTGAAGAGAGTATTGCTTTTCATTAAAAGCATTCCCCCCATGTTTCATTGCAGTGCTACAGATGAATAGAAGTAAGGTACCTCATCTCCTGCTGGATCTCAGTTCTTTTGCAAGAGACTTGTAAGAATCATCTCTCTGCCTGTAACACAGGTAAACTTAAATTTCTCATTTATTTATTTAAATCATGTAGACATCTGAAGAAAGGTATTGCCAAAAGAGGTTTCCATTTCTGTGTGCTAAATATTTTGGCTATTCTTAAGCTTTATAGCAATTCCAAGGTCAAGATCAGCACTCACAAATTCCACAGAGCAACACAAGCAGAAATTATGAACCATACCTTGTTGGAACTGCTGGAGGTCAGGTCTGAATGAGGCATTTGCATTTGGCAAGAGATGTTTGTCACTGACTTTGGAAAGGTTTGTTTCAGCAGAATTTTCCATGCTGTTTTCATGATGAAATAGTCCCATTAACATCATCATTCAGTATCACTTTATCTCATCCATTCTTTACTACAGTCTTTATATCCCTGGATGATCCAAAAATTATGTTTATATGCAGCCAATCTCATTAACTCCTACATTTCATGGGATTCTGCATAAAACTAATGTCTCATACTGACATGGCCTTGAACAAATAAAGTGCAAGGGAAAAGATTGATGCTTTCTCCATGGTTTAATACCACCAAGACTAGTGCAGCAGGTGGAATTATGGCTACCCTCATACACATGTATCATAAGAAAGCACAGCAGTGAAGCTTCCAGTGTTAATGTAAAGCTTGTGGAATGCACTTAACAGACTGGTTTGGCCAGATGTTGAAAGAATTTCATCAGCTTCTTTGCCTCAGTTCTAAAGCACTTCTGATAAAAACCAGCACAAATGCAGAGAAAGACTTACCCAAGATCACCCAGGGTATGCTCTCCAGTTGACTGAACTCCTCCTTGAAAGATAAACTGTGTACATTAATCTCACCCCAAAATAGCAACACAGGATTCTAAGTTTACTACTGTAATGGCTGTCAGAGCACATCAGGCCAGGTCACCTCAGAGTTAACAAAGACTAGAAGTGGCTTGTCAGTACATTTGAGAGAAAACCATGAGCAAAGAGAATGCTAATAAATTTCTGTGGGCCCTTAAGAACCCTAATCTCAGCTATAACCATTGTCTCTGTTTCAAGGATCCACTGTTGCAATCAAATATCTTTTCTGTTTGGTAGTGCAAATGTTAGGAGAGTAGATATTAAGAGCCATTAGGGACTCTGTCCAACTGTATGAATGCTTCTATGGGGAAAAATCCTACTTTTGTTGGATTGCCTACTTTTGCTTCTGCTCCATGGCACAAACGTCATATGAGACAAACAGAAAAAGGTCCAACG
>VZTT01043377.1:28383-41873 GCA_013400855.1 Buphagus erythrorhynchus | reverse complement strand
CAGTGCTGGGCTGTGCTGGAGCTCTGTGTGTCCCAGGCTGCCTGCAAACACACACCTGGCCAGTGCTGGGCTTCTTCCACTGCTCCAGTGTCTGCAGCTCAGCTCACAACAGGTAAGAGCTGTTTGTTCTGTGCTCCCATGTCAGGATCAGGCAAGTCCTTAGGAATGATACTTGGAAAATCTTTTTTTCTCTTCTGTCATTTGCTTAGTCTAACACTTAGACGAGAACATAGACTTTCAGTAGGGTTTGTTCAGTGTCATCAGTTTATGCTAAGTTAGTTTATGTCAGTTAGTTTATGCTAAGGAGCCTCTATAAACCTCTCCTCTATATTTATGAAGTTCAAGTTTTTCTAAAACCATCTGACAACAATACCTGGTACCTATATACAGTATATTAAACAAAACAAGACCTTTTTAACATCTGCCTCTCAGAGGTTAAGGCTGTGCCTTCAGTTTCACAGATACATCTCTGTGGCCACTTTGGAAAACCAAGTTTTCCTTGACTTTGCCTTTTCCTCCTTTTGTGTGTGAAATCAGTACTCACAAAACAGCAACACTCTAGGTAGACAGCCTTGGCAAATATAACTGTTCTACATGTGCAGCTTGTGTAATAACTCCATGTGAGGTCTGAAACTGAGGGAAATAATGGAACCATCTCCAAAATAATGAAGCTTGGTGAAATAAAAAAACAATCCAATGGGACACTAGGAAAGTATTTTAGCTATAAAATCTATGAAATGCTTAGCCAGGTAAGTAGGATATAGCTTATCTCTTCATTACAATATTTTCCAAATAAAAGTATTTTTTTATATATTCTTTCATTATAGCAAATGACCCCTCTTCTAACATTATTCCAGATTAAGACCAGATTTATAAAGTTTATTTTCTGTTGTCTTGACAGTATTTGACCCAACAATACTTCAATTCTTTTTCTAGCAAGGTCCATTCACCAACACATACAAAGAAATATAAAAAAAGCTTCTCAATTTCTTCTGTGATTACAGCACCCTACAGTTTTTAAGAGAAACACCTTCTTAAAAAAAAAAAAAAAATTCTTTTCAATTAAAGGTCAGTAGAATTGATTTTGATTGGTTGAATTCCAAAGTATGTTCATGTCTGTGGAATCACAACTATCTTTCAATTTACCTTTGTGTTTAAGTAATGTCTGTGTTACTGAGAGAAAAGTTAAATCACTGAGAATACTTTAGAACACTGGATACTTCTTAAGACTGTTTTATGCATCTGTGACAGCTGTATTAGCCCATGAAGCCAAGCTGGGGGGAAAAAAACGTACTTCAACCATTATAAATAATTTATTGTATCAAGTGGTACTCAGTACCAGTATAATGCACTCAAGTATCTTCTAAATTCTTTCTAAGCCTTTAATCTTATATTTATATAAAATTGATAAAGCCTTTAACAAGTAAAACTGATTAATTTTAATTTGGACCTTAGCCATATCAGAATAGCATTTAGGAGGTTACTGCAAACTGTCCAAATTGTGTAAAATAATATTTTCACTATTCATTTGAGGTAAGAATGGATATAATACCTCATACACATTAAGAAACAGAGAAGCAAGATCAATGCTAGAATATTTCACCATTTTCTAATTCAAGATCCTGAAGCACTGACAACTAATAGAATGAAAACTTCAACACGCAGTACTCCTCATACAATAACACTCAGCTTTCAGCAATGCTTAATATTTTCTATAAAGTCACTACATTTTTTTAGAGAAAGATATTAAGGCATTTCTGTGTGCTGAAATCAGAGTGAGAAAGCAGGTGAAGAATTAATATATAACACTGAACAACATCCCTCTTTTTCCTAAGGTGCATTCAGCTCAGTTCCATTATTATGAAAAAAGGGTGTTTTTAATTGAAATTTTTTTAATTGAATGTATTATGGCATAAGACTTTATTAGAAATAATATCACATTGTTATAACTGTACAATATCAACTTTTTCTAAGATCCACCACAGAAATATGCTAGGCTGTTGTTGAATCATCCTTAATATTTTAGTTATTAACAGTCTTAGAGAGTTTCAATTGATTGGTATTCACGTAATGTCCAAAGCCATTTCTAACAGCTGAAAGACATTTTAAGACATTTCCAATTTCAGTCAATATCACTTATGAGTATAGTTTTTCCCTCAGAATTACTAAATATGCCAGGCTGACAATAAGAATATTTTCCAAAATTCTAACACTATTTTCCTAGATAATTAGAAAAAGGTAAATGAAAACTTATTCTACCTATTAGCAATCAAACAGTACTATATGAGAAACTGCATATCCTTGCATACATATATTTGCAATATAGGCAAATCACTGTGTACTTAGCTCTTGGTGAATACCCATTTTAATTTTCTTTGCACCTCAAGAAACCAAGGTGCTTCTCTTGAAGTCACCACTTACATTATCAGCAGCAACTTATGTTGTATCAAGTAATATAAAAATTATTTATATTTGCAAAATGAAAACTATAATCATCGTGACATATTGAAAGCCCAGTACATAATAGCTCCATCCTTAAGTTGTGCTGATTAAGAAGCCCAAATCTGCTCGGTATTTTTCAGCAGTCACAAAAGAGCACTTCCTTTACTGTCAGTTTTCCCAAATAGGAAATTAGCTAATATGTTGTGCTATAAATACATGACATTTTGGTCCTGTACAAATAACTGTAGCTCTTTTGCATTTCAATGGTGGCTGATTTTTGTTTTGAGTTCACAAAGAAATATAAGCACTCTGTTCTTTTAGAAAGGATCCTTGGGTACAAGCAAACATTTCCTGGTCTTACTATGGCCACTTCTCAGTCTTTAAATATTAGTCTCATTCCAGGATATAAGAGATTCCCAGACGAAATTTACAGTCTCATTTGAAAACTTCATCCAATCTGAGAAGCAACTAAGATCTCATTCTTGCACCATCATAACTCAGAATTCAGTCCACCACCTGCTCAGCATCCCAGACCTCCACACTGGCACACTGCACAGCAACTTTCTGCAGACAGATATCCTGATCTATTTAGAAACTTTACACCTGGAGAAATATTTTCAGAGAGCTGCAAGAAGGCCTTTACTCAAAAACTGTCAGGAGTTTGCCTGCAAATACATTTTAAAGCCTGACCCAGAAGATTTGAAATAATATATATCAGTGCTTGGATGTGGCCAACACTTTTGGAAATGTGAATGAAAGGTTCAGAATATGTTCCTTTTTTGTCATGATATTAACCAGACTGGGTTGCAGAGTCTTGGGACAGCATCTTGTTTGCTTGAAGAAAGCCTGGTGTGTTGAGTCTCACACCTGAAATCTGGACACAGATTTAAATTAAAGTGACCTGGCTTACTGCTGCTCTGCAAAGCTTCCACTGATTGATTTTGGCATCTCTTATTTGGGCAGGAATTGCATGAATTGAGAAACATGCTCTGTGATGAGTCACTATAGGGGACAAATCCAAATGAACCACAACCCATACTCTCCTCCATGAAGTCATGCCATTCTGTTTTCCTATTTTATTTTCTCATTCTTTTGGCTAATCTTATTCTGTGCCATGCAAATTATATTCAGAAACTTTGTGGTTGTTATCTCTATCTCAGAAAAGGCTGAGAAAATCAATCTGACACCTCAAATGTATAGATTTCAGCCTGAGCCTTCAATCTCCTCTCTTTTCCCCTGAAGACTATACACACAAGCCCCAAAGAAGTACAACTTTCAGGTTTCTTTAGAAGCACAGCTCATTCTGTCTGACATCACTAGCTCCTTTCCCCCCCTCTAAACTGCCTTCTTGACCTGCTTATGCCTTACAGCCCTGTTCAACTTACAAGTCTGTGCTCTATTCTACTCATCAGGAGTTTTGAGTCCAACAGGAATTTTAACCATTAAACTATAAAAAGAAATGCAAGACACCTGATGCAGAAGTCATTCTGACACGAAGTCACTCTGTAGCCAGAGTCCAGACCAAGATCCAGAGCCTTAAACAAGATTGAGATTGGCAGAATTCAGGAAAGTAAAACAAACTTATGACTCTCAAACCCCATTAGCAACTCTCCTGTAATGGTTGGAGTTCCTAGCTGTCTGAAACAATTTTGGCACCTAAGGAAATGTCTGAAAAGGTCCTTAGGGCTGCGTTTGGAAGAACAAGTTTGGCTAGCTCTCCACTTCTTAAAAATAAGTCAGCAAAGCAATGGAAAGCAGGAAAGCACTGGAAACCAAGAAACTGGAAAGGAGGAGAGATGTCTCTGCCAGACTGCAGGTTAGACACCTACTTGCAAGAGGCAAGACCAGACGAGTCCTTTGCTTTCAGAAGCAGCTCCCCACTCAATGTGCTGACTGCCTTGGCTCCACTGAGCACACACAGTGACCGTGAGCATCCCTGCATGACCCAGGGCTGTCACTGCACTGCCTGCCTTGTTGGCTCAGCAGTGAATCTCCAGCCACATGACTATAGAGTTACAGTTTTATGTCTGTGTAAAACATTCCCTGATTTTTTTAAGGCACCTTTACACTGTTGCCCAGAGCTAGAAAACACCAAGAATTTAATCTGAGTATTTATCCAGAGAATCCAGCCCTGACCAAAACCATCCATATGGCTATTCCATAAGGCTTTAGAAATGGCATCAGTGACATTTCTTATGGACTTCAGCTGGCAATAACTCACCAGGCATTCCAATTCATTATATTTTTCCACTCCCTTATGACAAAGGATATTTTAATTTCTGTATTTTGACTCTGCTGAACACTTTAAGACTATATTGTTTCGTAGTCCCTAGGGCATCAGGCAAAATAAACATAGAATTTCAAACTTTCCACAACCTCATGCTGTGATAACATTTTCACTTTATCTGCATATTTTCGACTCTCCAGTCATGAGGATTGAGAACATGGGGTAAACTTCTGCTGCACAAGATTTATTCACTTTCAAATCCTGTATGGGTGTAAGTTACCCCAGCCCTTAAAACTGCAGACTGTTACCTCTTTATCACTCGGGGGTATATGACTTACTTTTTGTCTTTTTACCAAAAAGATTTTTGACCTGGTAAAAGGGAGAACATAAGGGATCTTGGTTGTGGAGAGAAGGTGTGGGTGCTAGTGTGAGCCAGGGAAAACAGCAGTTGGAGTTTTCCCAAGCTACTCAAAGCAAAACAGAAAAGAAAAAATTTATAACAAAATTTAGCACCTGGTATTGTAGACAAGAGAAGTGCATGAAGAACATGATGTTTTGGTAAGAGAAATTATACAAAAAGTGTTGCCTTCCTTGGACCACTGAGCTTATTCTATCCTTGGTTCAGAAAACCAGTCTATAAAAATGTGCCTACTCCTGCAATAATTGCTTCTTCTGCTTTCTGGATGAAGCCTGTGCCTGTGTTGCTGTATTTTTTCACCGCTCCCTAGCCTGACAGCAACAAGGTAAACAGTGAAGATACTTGTAAAAGAGACAAGATTTCAGTAGTAATGGTACTGATATTAGTATAGTTGCAAATATTGACATTAAACAAAGCAGCAAACTTAAGAAAATTAGTTATGTCTGTCTTCAGCTTTAGTACCTTGTTTCTTTGCTGAGGCCGTCATCAAGCAGCCTTCACTATGTGTCTCTGTTTTCTTATACTCCAGTTCTTGGGTGCAAGGATTGCTTTTTCCCTTGTATTTGGAAAGTGCCCAGGTGATTTTAGACATAGGCACACCATAAATAATCGTTATCCAGGCTGCTGGAATGCCCACACAGTACGATAGCTGCATGGCTGCACCGTGTTCAGTCACCTCTTGTTCTCTTCCAAAGATTGTCCCATGTTTCCTGCAGTTTACTGCCAGCAGCAGGGAAACACCTCTACAATCAGACACACAGTTTCAGAAAAGGAGAAATTCTTCCCCTTCCTTTTCTAGGAGAATTAGATAATGGCAGTTGTAATGAGCTCACTGAAAGGGTGAACTGCATGGAGCTTACCAGCATGAGGCTGCAGGCATTGCTCTGCAGGACCTGCTGCACCCTCAAGTGCAGTAAACCCTGCAGTAAACCCTGCTGGAGAAGCTGCCTGGTGAGCTCCTGGTGCAGCTGTGGAGCCCTGCCATGCTGGCCAAGTGACCCCACTCTCAGTGCAGCCACAGAATCCAAAAAGTTGAGTTCATAACAGTTATGTGTTCATAGGCAGGGGGAAAGAGTCAGAAAAACAAATATTTCTTCTTGTTTTAACATGTGGGATTTAAAAGTACAAGGCCTGGCTTTAAATTACTGACCAGGTTCTCTAGCTCTCCAATGCATCTGCTGCTTTGTGTTGGCATAAATGTAGCTGCAAAGAGGTCAGTGGGAGTTCCAGCTAACCTCCATGAAAGATCTGTTGAATAAAAACACATCAAAGAAGTGGGTTCCCTGTGCAATTTCTTCCTCAAGTTTCCCTTTTGTAAAGGAATGGAGAATGTTACACACTCTATTGCACAGAGCTCTTTAAGAACTTTAACAGTAAGGCAAGAAATTAATTCAGGGACAAATTTTGGCATCACTGCAAAATATCTACACCTCTAATGAAAGCAGAATTTCTTCATTTATAGTGCTATACGTAGAGTACTAAATTAAATTATGTTTTAACTCAAAGTTATGTAAACTGTAAAAATTAATCCATAATTGAAAAAAGTTGTATTTTTTTGAGAGATACAGGGACAATCTACTGTAAAGTGAAACAAACCTTTCCCATATTGTTAGATCTTTCACAAAAAGTGTGTAAGTTTTGCTCCAAAGATGAACTCCCTCATTAATTTAAATTAATTCATTTTATCTATAAAATTAAGAAATATAGATATTTAAAACCTGAAACAATTATTAATTGCACATTTTACACATATCTCACTATCCAGATGTACAGTTATCAACAAGGATCCCTTCCAATATATAGCAGTAAAGCTGTACTTTTAGAACAATTGCTATGGAAGTAGCAACTTGACAGATTCTCCGTTGTTTCACATTACATTTAAAGATATGATCCTATATAATGAAGAAGTGGACACTGTATATGTTGGCAGTGTACTGTAAATAATGAGCCATCCAGCCACCCAACAATCATGCTAAAATTATGACTGGAAAACCACAGAGTAAAAATCAACTTTCCTTCTTCCTGACCTGTGTTTAGGTTTCATTGTCCACAAACTTGGTTAGACTTCTGCAAATTTCTGCACAGGAAACCTTTCTTGATATCCCAGGGAAGTTTTAATTTCTGCCTGTTTTTCTTGTTTGGCAAGTCAGCTAAGGTGATGGCCTAGATTCACACCAAGAGTTCATAGGAGTTGTCTACAGTAAGTAAGGAAGTACCATTGTTGTGGCCCTTGTAGGTAGTGTGGAAGGAAAGCAATATTAAAGTTAAACAATTGCACAAGATACACAATTGTCTGTCTAGATTTATGTAAGATGTTACTCAATAAAGAGCATTTTCAAGCACATCTAAGTTAGGTAATGGAGTAATTGAGCTTTCTTGCATAACCTTAATTAATCTCAGTAAGTTACCTACATTATGAGAGACTCTTAAGTGATTATGTACTACAAATCCTGAATTGCATTTTACAATGCACACAACAGTCTTTCTTTTTTCTGCAAATGAATCAAAATTATCTAGAGTTGTCTGAAGAAGCCCTTCTTAGGACTGCCTTTACAACAATAGGAAGTTATATGTATCTAAACCTAAATAAAAACAATACTTACCAGTGTTTTCCATCTGGGATCCTCAAGGAGATTTACAAAGTTCTACCAGAGTATGTGGAATCTAGTTTGCAAGGGAAATAAGTGGAAGCACAGCAAAGCCTTCATCTGTACTTTGAAGACTCTTCTGCATTGTTCTTTGAAAAGAACAGAGAAAAATAATAGATCTCAATTTTCTTCCTTTCTTGAAACTACTTAAAATCAGGGATTACATGGTTCACAATGAACTTTTAGAATTGCTTTCTAAGGTTTTGTCCAGATACGTATTAAAAGCATATGTCTTGTTGCACTTTCTAAAGATGGAAAGGGTCCTACCTGTATTTACATATTTTGATTCAAAATCTCCTTTATTCTCAGTTGGGAACAGAAAAGCCTTTATTATTCTCAGCTGGGCTCAGTCCCACAAACATTTCAGCTTTGCCTTCATCAGATGCAGATCACACCAGCATTTATCCCCACTAATCACCACTCCCTCTGGCACTGACATTATCCTGGGGAGTTTCCCATTCACCTGACATCAATTACCCTAGACCCTGCTGATACTTAATTCATATCATCATACTTAATTAATCATTAACCCCTTCACTGCAGTCAGTGTTCTATAATTGGTGTTCACAGCATCTGCAAAATATTAAGGGTATTTGACTGTACATTCATCATGAGCTCTTCTACCAGAGCATGAGGTATAGGCTACACATTTCAGCTGTGTTTCAGAGAGATACCATACAAATATATTAACACCAGGAAAAATTAGTATTTCTTATCCAGCAGCTCCATAAATCTAGCAGCTGCACATTTACCATTCAGTTCTCTTCAGAAGCATTTAATAAAATCCTGTTCTCCCAAGGATATCAGAAGCCCTGCCTAATCACTTAGCGAGGAAAAATGCTCATGGAAAGAGTCCATTGCAGAGCTTCATATTTCAAAATATTTAAATAGACTTAAAGATTTAAAGGAAAAGTCCGATTTGAAATTTAACTGTTATCAGCTCACTCTAGAAATGGGGATTTTTACCTGATCATGATACTGGTAGAGCCTGTGGTAAAACACATACCTGAGGTGAAACTACAGCAATCTGTGCATCTGTAAGAATGTGTGATGTTCTTTAGGTATACCATAAAGATGGATGTTTTTGTTATAGAGAGGCTGGAATTCTATCAATCTTCAAAAATCCACTTAGACAGACATTCTACCTTGATTTGTTTGTTTTTTCATTGGAGACCTATAGTATAGAGGGAAAAAAAAAAAGAAGTCTAGTCTGCATGTAAATCTTTGATGCAGGACTCTAAACATACGGTGAGAAAGGCAAGAAGGCTGAGAAATGAAAAAATACTGGGAATGGCTCATTTCAGAGAGCAACCACCTACTCAGATTGTGAGAAAATTATCTATTATCAGTGGATTGGATTCTTAGAGTTAAGTACTGTGGGGTTTTGTTATATCTTATAACATCTTTTTATGTTTATCTTTTAATGGTAATTTTGAATAGAATGTCTATAAAATTACATTCATCTGAAAGAAAAGAGCCAAGGAATTGGTACAGAGGATATATCAGTGGATCTTAAGTTAGCAACAAATCAGGAGGTCCATACTCTACACTTACTTTACTGAAAAACAAATAGCACATTGCTGATGAGATGTTTTCCAAGTCTTTATATTCTGCTTTTATTTTGTTTTGCTTTTAGTTTTACAGAAGAGAAATATTTAAAGAGCGGAGTATCTAACAAATCTCATTTCACAAGCATCAAGAAAGAGGTTAATGAGGTTTCAAAATTGGGTTAAGTGGTACCGCCATCGCAGAAGCTGTGAATGTTTGTAGAAGATGCACATGAAAGAAGACCCATTTTAATAGTATGGAAGATTCTCACTTTCATTTCTTCTAGCGAAGTAATGTCAGAGAGATTTTTAAATTTTTATTAGAGGTGCAAGATAAAATAGAACAAAGCCACATTTACTGGTCTCATATCTTCACTAATCAGGTTGCAGAGATCAATTAATACAAAAATAAAAATTTAACTTTTTTAAAATATGTATTTCTCTTAGAAATATCTCTAGCAAACACATCAAAGTTTTACATCAGTCCATGTCAGACTGAAATCAAACAGTTTTTCCTTGTGGCCAGGAAGAATACAATCATATCTGTAGATCAATGCCTATTACTTCACTTTGAAAACAAAATAAAACAAAAATAATCAAGCATTCTATTCCCTGCAGTTCCATCAAACTGATTGTACCAGTCTTTAACTTCTCCCAGAGAAGGCCTGTGGGTAGGTCAAAATTTTAGTGGTGCAAAATCACCCCTCCCTATTACCATCACCTCTGTTGCTTCCTTTTACCAAGTAAGGAGTTTGCTGAGCATTTCCAAAGAAAAGTATATTCCTACAGGAATCTTCAGCTGCAGAAGTCAAGAAAGGTGGTTTATATCTAGTAGTTGGAAAGAGTTCAAGCTCAGCCAGTTGAGAGAATATTTCTTCAGCTAAATTATTTTTGTTTAATTTTTTCTAAAGAATTTAGCCAGGGGCAGCCAGTGAGTATAGAAAAGTTCAGTCCAAACAGTTGAAATATGGTGAACATATTTATTATGAGACATGTCAGGTAATTTTAGTAACAGGTCTTTCTAGACCACCCCTTCCACCCCCCAATATTGATCTCCTTAAAGGCACCAATGACAGCTATTAATTCCAGACCTGGTTGTAATGAATGATATCCCTCCCATTCTCTTTCGGGCTAATTGGAAAAAATAAGCCAATACATTTTTGGAATCCAATAGCATGAAATGCAGAATCTTTTTCACAAAAGAACTGTCCCAATGGCAAAAGCTGAGCAAAGCCAGGCTTCAGATTCTCTTTTTTTTTTCTTGAGTTTTTCTTGTGGCTGGATTACACATCTCATGGAGGCTCCATAGCCAGGAAATGATATACAAAACAGGAAAAAGTCTTGTACAGAGAGGCACTCATGAGGAAATAAAAGAAAAAGTCCTTGTGGCACAGGAGAAGATTGAAAAATAAGCTTGCAATCTGTGTGCTTGCTTTTTCAGCAGTACCTGTTCTGCATTTGGGCTAGGACCATTTTGTTTTCTCTAAACAGAAAAAATCTCTGATAATCATTAACACTATAGAACAAAGAGCAAATTTATAAATATTTATATATACTGCTTTATGGGTTTTTATTTATTGGCTTTTTTTTCTCTGACATGGGAAAAGCCTTTGCATAAATTTCCAAATATATAATACTTGAATTTAGTTTATTAGTTTGATATAACTCCCTGTTCTTGATTCATAATCATTTATTCAGAGAAAGTGTTTTTCAGTGGCACTAGTCTCTGCAATCTAGAATTATGTTAAATTAATATCTGCAATACCAATTCACATAACTCATGATGAGTCCTCTTGTATTTGTCATCAAAAACAAGGGTTACACAAGAAATAATTTGTTGGATTACACTGCATTAATAGTTTCTGACTTAGCACATTACAGTTTGAAAGGAGAGATATTTCTAGTGAGAAAGCAAAACACAGCAGATAACTGGGTGACAATGGTAGCTCTAAAGCCTCCTCCCTTTCACAGTGCCTAGTGCACAGTGCAGTGCAGGCATGTACAGCAAACACACCTAGCCCCAGGTATGTCACACTCAGCTGCCTGAGCTGTTCCTACTCTTCAAATAGGTGCCCACACTGATGAGCATCAGTCCTCCCCAATTTGCATGCTGGTCATTGGCTTAACAGACACAGGTTTTCCCCTAGTAACCCACTGGCTAGTCCTCTTCCCCAAATTCCCCCCAGAAAAACATTTCTTGACCCTGTAGTCTGCCTGGCCATTGATCAATGGCCATTGATTCGTGGCCAAGCCACAGACATGAAGATGCAGTCCTCCTGGGGACCCAGGGAATGCTCAGAAACAGTGGAGTAGCAGTTTCTATTCCTACACAAACAAATATGTCCTTGAAGTAAGAAACAGTTGCTGTCAACTTTGTACCATTTGCAGAACTACAGCCAAAAAGATATTGTTCCTTCAGGAAATACAGGGTCTAGGGATTCCCCTTTAGAGAAACCATTTCTGTAATTGGTTAGAATAGTTCTAATAGCTGCTGTGAATCCTGTTGTCCTTTGCTACATCTAAAATTCTCATATAACCTCAACGTAAATACATATGAACAATATCAGAGGATTAACTCAAATTGAAATCAGATTATAGCTTCCTTGCCTCTACACTCTTTTTTAAGTGCTCAAATGAAAATCATGAACATTTATTTTCTATACACATTATAAATTTCTTTCTGAGTCACTTTAATCATGGCTGTGTGAATGTAAACATTTTCTAGAAACGTTAGGATATTTTAATTGCTGTCTTTGCTATTTTTATGGCTGACTGAGAAACATTCTTACTGGGTAGCTCTCTGAAACAGATTGAAATATCCACCTAACTAAAGAAAGCCTCTCCTGGAGGGATTGCCTGAATGGCAGATGGACTAGCACACTCTTCCAGCTATTACTGTTGTCTGACCATTGACGATAAGTACAGACCAAAGAAAAAAGAATTAAAGTAACTTTTGCTTACCAGCTGAGCAGAAAATAGCAGGCTGGTATAGAATAGAAATAGCGAATTTGAGGCATACGTGGGTTTGGAACTGTAAAGAACCCTGATAGGATTGGGCAAGCAGTTTCATTCCAACTCCAAACAACCTGAACTGCAGCTATATAATTATGTTTGGATTTGGGGGTTTTTTCTGCCCGTAATATTTTGTTTGGCTTCTGAACTGTTTGGAAGTTAGAACTTCTGCTATTTACTTATGACATTCAGTGTTGGCAAGGATGATGCATTTCTGAACTATGGAAATCTAAATCCCAAGGATATTTGAAAACCATCATTTTCAGTAAAAAAGTTTAGATATTGTGGTTAATCAGAGCAATTTCAGTAATAAGCCACAATACATCAGTCTTGTGGCTTTGTTTGCTTGGAAGGTAAGAGGTGGGTCAGCATGTATGTGATATGAAGTAGCAAATATTCATCTTAATTATTATGGAGATAAAGTAATGTCACTGATAAAAATTATTCAGGGCCCTTGTAATTGGATGTGGTCTATAAGCAGGGTTTCTCATTTGCAGAAAATGCTATTTTGCCTGGTATTTGGCTGAAAATTCCATACAACTTTTTGAAATTCATTGTGAGCTCAGGGCCCTTGACCAGCCCAATGTTTCTGTCAGATAAATCATTGTCTTCACCACCAAAAATTGCCTCCTAAAAAGGAACAATACTACACTTACATTGCTGAGCATGTACTGCATATGCAGAACACTGGTGAATCCAAGAGAAAATAAGATATACAGTCACACATAGACCCAAAATAATCTCTGCTCCTCAAACAGTAGGTGGAAGGATTGCATAAGTGCTTCTATAAAGTAAGCTGTACACTGCTGCAACTGCCTGAGCTTAGCTGATCCCATTTCTACTAATTTCTTGTAAATCATTAACTAATTAGTTGGTCTTCACCTATTGACAAGTTTTCCCTCTTGTGCTAAATGCCTCCTAAAACACCCTCTTTGCTGTCCCAGAATCCTTGTTCTTGAAAGGCTTCATTTGTGCTCTGCACTTTCGACACAAAAACTTCAAGCTTCTACGTGAGATACTGACACTTTACAATTTATCTGAGACTAATTAAACTTAGAATTGTAGTTGTATTGTTGCTCAGCCTTTTCCATACTCATTACTTCATTACCAATCTAAATGTTTAAATTGTATAATAAGATAAGTCCAATGATATAATATCATCTTACACAGTGTTGGTAGCTGGCTGGTACAGTTTA
>VZTT01043377.1:4158-15636 GCA_013400855.1 Buphagus erythrorhynchus | reverse complement strand
ACCTAGAGGATTTATCTTATCTGAGTGATACTGGACCAGAAAATGGCTGTAATTAGTTCTTACTAAGAGTCTTTCCATTCTCTCCATTGTACTCCTTTCAGTCCTAAGGTAAAGATGTGTTCTTCTTTAAAAGCATGTTCATGACACTACAGAAAATGTCTTCAGAGTTCAGATGTTGAAATTTTAATGTAGACCATTTTATTTTAAATGCTATAAACAACATTTGAAACATGTATCATTATTGTTTCACCCAGCAGAAAAATGATGTGATCCCTTAGGTGGTTTTTCTTCAGGAACATGGAATTATTCCACTGAGAAATTGAAGAATATTTTAGAGAAGTGAAATATAGTCCCATTTATCCATCTCAAGGCTCATCTAAGTTGTCTCTTCAGATTCAGTGAATGAACAAAGAATTAATGATTCAATCCTGTGTCTGAGTTTTTATTCCAACTCCCTTCAGAGTGGTTTTTTCCCCCCCACTGCTACCCAACTTTTCCTGGCAGGTATTTCCCCTGGATTAAGGTTCTCAGAAATCATCCTGTTTTTCATTGCTTGGAGAAAAGACTGCAGGAGGAAGCTCTTAATTGCTTTTTTAACAGCAGCAGCTGGTAAAAGCATTAGTTCTTTAAATCCCACTGAAAATTGCAAGATTTTTTAAAGGACTTTGCAAGAAAGGACCAAATTCAGAATGGGCTTTTAGTGCTAGGACAGAGAGAAAAATGAGAGAGGATACTTTATCTGACTTTTCAGTGTTCTGTGGGTTCTAAATTAAGAATAGAAAGAAACCCACAGTTTTAGAAAGCTGACTCTGTGGGAGGTCTGAGTGAAATAGTCCATGGCAGAAGTCTTTCAGGAAATGTGCCATTCCTTCTGCATTAACTCTTGCCTCTCTTGAATTATTGTTCCTAAGCTCGCTAGATCTGGTCACTGATAAAATGTTCTTCTAAAAGTTTGTCTCGTCCAGGACTGTTCCAGGAATGGCAGTGCAAGCTGTTGAAGGCATTTGTGCATACAATAGAGCTCTGTGAGAAATATATGGCATAACACTGATGGCATTTTTAAGTGCTGTTTAGCATGAGAGTAAAGGTTTACACAGCATACATAATATATAGCTCTGGTTGCTACATGTCTGCTGCCAGTGCTTCCTGATGTCAACAGTGGCTGCCATTGTTTAGTCAACTTGAAATCTTTAGAAATATAGCTGTGAAATTCTTTCCTCAAATGCAAAATGAGCAGCCCTAATAAATACACTGAGCTTTAACCGACATGGAATTCCCTTTAGGATTAGAGGAAGCTGAAGAGGTTTGCTAACACAGTGCTATTCAGACTGGGTGAGGTAGAAGGATATTTAAAAGTACTCAGCCTGGCCTGATTGTGTTCCTGCTAAATTCAGCCTCCCCTTCATTTTAATGGCCAGAACAGAAATTAATCAGCAGTAGAAACTGGATCTGATGGAGAAACTCCTTAAGAGTTCCCCTATAAAACTAACTGAGTTACTGGATCATAGCTGTCTTTTTAACTTAGAACCCTCAAGGTTTTGTTTTTCACACCTCTTGCTTTCCAGTACCACTTTGAGGCATTCCTTTCGGACAGAAAGCACCATTTTGGTTTCTGTAAGAAGATGATAGCAGTGTCTCAAACTTTCTATTTAAAAGGATTGCTCTGATTTGTTCTTTCAAAGCTCTCCCACATTGCTTGCTGCAGGCTTTTGATATTCAGCAAAGAAAATTTCTTTGGGTAACAAATCTTCTCCCTCCACCTCAACTCGTTTCAGATTTGGTCAAGATTTAAAGAGAATAAATGTGATCTGAGATCCCAATATTGATTGCAGTGAAGATGGGAGACAAAGGAGAAAATAAGATAGAAGAAAGCATCCCATTTGCAAGAACATGTGTTTTACCCTTTGCTTTTTCAGTGCAAAAGAATGCAATAAATTATACATTAACCAGGACAGCAGAAGAACAATCTTCAAAAACAAGTTGGGGTTTTCTATTGGTTTTATACTTCTTATTCTTTCCCCTTGTACAAACACAGTAGGCACAGTGCAAACTGAAGATTCTGATAGATAGTACTGTGAAGTACTGACAGGAGGAGGTTTGCAGGTTAAATCTTCAATCTGACCTATACTACATGATATGGGCACATCACTTTTAATCTACAAGGACTTCTTGAGTATAGATTTTGAAACATTACATTCAAGTATATAAACAGTATTACTCAGTATTGTATGTTCCATACTGTTTCTTCACTAAGAATGGATAGTGAGTTTCATCACCCCAATCAAGACTAAATCCACAGTCATCATAAAGAAGAGAGAGGGGTCCCCTGAGTTTAGACACTCAAAAATCAGTCATTTTATAACCAAATCTTAATTCTTTGGGTTTTGTGATAATTTTTTGTACTCTGATTCTTAATCACACAATATGCAGTCATTTTTTCTTCTTTTTCAAAAAGTAATGGTATGATACAGTATTTTCTGCAAACAAGATAAATAGAAAAGCATACCAGGATTGTGCTGAAGGACAGACACTCTCTTTTCAGAGTGAAGTCTGTCTCCTCACTCATTGCTAGCTCCATTGCCACCTGCAGCAGTTACATATTTTTGGTTGTCACTCTGGTGCCACTGCCTGAAATGGCAATTCCCTTTCAGTGAGTGATCACAGTCTACACCCAGCAGCACTGGCACAGACAAGCCACACAGACAGCTGATAGCTGTGCTTGAGCAGTGTGTGTGATGAAAGAAACAAAACAAAACAGCATGGAAAAGGGTGTCTGAAGTTTAGCTTTTCGTTGTTCGTTTACAAGAGTTTGGAAATAAATCTGCCTGAGGATGTTGGGATTTGTGTATACAAAAGCACTGTCTGCAGCTGTCATGTGTGTGTCACAATAAAAGTTCTAAGAAACAGCTCAGCATTGGTCCATGAGGCCAGTGAGATTTGATGTTTGTCTTGCACACACACATCCACAGTGGTGGCAGCATTTTGCAGTGGAGTGATGGAGTAATACTCCACTTGTAGTCTCACATCACTAAAAGAACAATTTGTCTCATCATATTTCCACAGACCTAGACAATAACCATTTTTAAATAACATATTACTTTATGTATAATTATTTCTAGTCAGATTTAAATTATTCATTTCAAATGAGCCTGAGTAAATGATACTCTGTTAAAGCAGAATTTTTTCAGTTAGAATTCTGGATTTGAAGGACCAATTTTCTGTGTTCACCTTTTCTATCTTCCCTTCTTCTTTCTTTGAAACACAATAATTCTGTATATTCAAATTTGGATTATTTGCTACTGATGGAAGTAGCAATAACAAAGCTAAACAATAACAGATGCTTTCTTTCAAGTTAAGTCATATCTAAGTCAAAATTCATCATTCATAGTCAATCTTGGACTCATTTTCACATATTTGGAACCCAAATATTTGGGAGTTAATGTCTACTGAAGCCCTAATGGAAGCTGTTTATGAGTAACTTCAAAAAAAACTTGGTTTATTTTTGGAGTGTTTAGAGGGTGAACATCAATAATTCTTTGTTTAGCTGAGTATTGTGACTGTGTGTCTGAATCACTACAGCTTGTCTTGCATTAACATTATAATCCTCTGGTTTTGAACAGGCGAGATATAACAGAGTAAAAATATGTATTCCAGAATAAAAGTTAGAAAACTAGTTCTTCTCTTATCAGGAAAATATTTTGTTTGTATATTTAAATGGGTACTCTCAAATTTGTTGGCTAGAGAACCGTTAAACATTGAATAGTGTCCTAGGCATATAACTAAAATAAATTTCTCTGATGGGGAAATTTCTTTGGAATTTTAAAGTATAGGAACAGCAGTCCCTTAACTAACACATGGATTTCTATAAAAGGATATATTATTGCTTTAACTTTCAAAGTATTGCATGCCTAATTGTCAAAGAAATAGATGGTCAGTAAAAGAAAGAATATCAGTCCTTTTCTGTTTTTTCTTTTTTAGGTATAAAAGCAAGGGAGTCAATAGCTGTGGTGATAATGCAAGAACTATCTCTCAGACTGCAAATAGAAAGATAAATCAGTGTTGCAACTGCTGTAATTTTTAAAGGAAAAAAATACAGAATGCTAGAGAAAAATAGCTCTCCTAAAATTCTTAAAAAATTTAAGCCTTCCAGGAATCAATAGAAAGGGGAAAAGATAAACATGGAATCAGCATCCTGTAGGACAACCATTCTTTTGGCTGAAACCTTTCACATGAAAGTGATTTGTTTGCATCTTTCCTTGCTCAGTACCAGTGATTTAAGTCTACAATAACCTGATAGCTGTTTACAGGATTTTATGTAATTAGCAGCAGTTCATCTGATGGTACAGCTCACAGCTGACAGGCATGCATCACCCAAAGCCTCTATCTGGTTTTCCAGCTGGTGAGTAACACTTCAGGGACATGAGATCAAGTCCATTTATCTATTCAGCTGCATTTGTGCTCATTGTTTTAGAGAGGGGTAGCATGGGCAGGTGTTACTCCTCTGGCTCTGGGATCATGTCATGGTTTTACACAGCCTGCAAATCAAAGGTGTAGAGGAACCACCCATTTGTGGAGACCCAGGCAACAGGAGTCACAGCTTCTAAGCCAGCACTATACTGAAACACCTATTTTTTTGTTTGTCTCTCTGACAACTTTTTTTTTTTGTTAAACATTCCTTTAGGAGCAGAACTGACCCTGACGTGGCTCTCTTGTTTAATATTTTTTGGAGTCATTAATGTGTTTTTGTGTATTTAATATGCATTATGTCAAGAATTTCTTTTTCTTTTTCTCTTTTTCTTTTTCTTTTTTTCTTTTTCTTTTTTTTTTTCTTTGTACACAGCTTTTGGGGTGCAGTTTTTTGGTGGCTCAGAATTAGCCTAAGAAAACAGACACTGACTTTTGGGTGCATAGTTTTGCTGAGTGAAGAACTCACAAAGTTCATAGTTAAATTTATTTCTGTATACTTTCCTTTAGGAACAAAGCCATCCCTTCATAAAGCATTGGATTATTTTGGGTTTTTTATTGATGGGGATCATGATCCTGTAAAGGCTCATATATTAAACCTCTTACATTTGAAAGTGGCTATGCTTCTGCTCCTGTGGTTGTCACTTCAGTGTACATGTTGATGTTTTCTTGCCTAGGTGAAGGGAGTAACACCATAGAGAAGGGGAGGCTGAGAAATGAGTGCCAGTGACTGGTAATTAGCCACAGCAGCTCATTAATGTCTGTGTAGCTATCTCTGAACTGCCTTAGCCATTAGATGTGTGGCTTTATTAGAGTCACCTGCAGTACATGCAGAGCTGAATAAGTCAACCTATTCAGCATATGAGTTTGTACCAATAACACAAGGGAATAACATTTGGAAAAAAACAGCTGTGTAAATGTGTAGGTCCATGTGATTTCAGTCTTTACCATTTTGGCAGCCTTCTTTTTCTGTCACGAAAAGCAAAAATGAACCTGTCATTAAGAATGTCTCAATACCTGAAGGCATAGAAAGATTGACCACTTAGGATATTTTTTAATTTAATGAACTACCTAGAAAGATGCTTTGTCACTGAAGAAAACTTAGAACAGTAAAGACCACCTCTCCTTCAGAATCATTAAGAAAAACTTTTATTTCTCCTCATGTGTTTTATTACCTCTTGAATTGACCCAAACTGCCTTCATGGCTGAATAAAATGTGACAAGTCCTAGAAAACTTATTAATTTCTTATATTTAAAGAACAATTACTAGACAGTGACAAACACAATAAAAGTAACCCAAGAAGAGCAGATAATGACAAGGAGTTTGTATTTTTAATGCAAACACAAACTGAGAAATACTGAAGCAACCTTTTCACTATATCCCCAGGTTCCCATACTCAGCTTCAAAAGTCCTTGAGCCCTGACCAACTTCCAACAGTAAGCCTGTAAATTGAATCTCTGATTAAAATCTGACTTCACTTCTCAAGGGAAGTTACAGGATAAATTAAGGAAGCAGATGCAAAGTATTATTGGTCTTTACAATGTCTTGAAACACCAGCAGTGAACAAGAGAAAACAAAATTTCCAGGACCTCTGAGCAAACCTAATGAGATGGGAGGAGGTGGCAGGGCAGAAAGGACACCTGCTGTGGGGAAACCTTTCACCTCTGGGGCTGGATGAGTGCTGAACCTCTGCTCTGTCTCTGACAGGGGGCTGCTGCATTGTTGCCATACACACAGGTGCCAGCAGCACAAGTCCTGCATGCCAGGTGTTACTGTGCCAGCACCTGGGACAGCAGGACAGTTTTCTGCAGGATGTGCAGGGTGAGCAGGGCAAATGCATCAGCCAGGGCAAATCCAAGCTGACCAAGCACCCTACCAGCAGCACGTGTCACTCTGCTGAGTTGCTTCATCAGACAATAACGTGGTTTCCCTACTTTGCTATTGCTCTCTCCCTGTTTCCTCAGGGAAGTCAAGTTTCCACAGGAAACTCAGCTGTGGAAAGCTGATTCTGCCAGAGGTCTAACAGCAGACCCCTCAGGCAGGAAGGCAGCAGAGTGGGCCCAGTGGGAAGAAGCAGATGGATAGAAAGCCAACCTGCTCTCCAAAACTATTTAAATTTAAATGCTCCTTTGCTGTGACTATGTAAAGGCCATATAAAATCATGGAATATTTAATCAAAAAGAGGGATCATGATGAAGGGCAAAAAGTAATGGCAAAAAGTAAAAACAGATAGTCCTTTGTAAATGAAAATATAAGCCTGATAAAGGCTGGGGTAAATCTGCATCTACCCCTTGAAAATTGTGAAACCACACGACTAAGAAGGGGGACCATGAACACCTCAATGGGTAAAAGCAGACTTTTTGATGCTGACTTTCAGCTCTGGGGTCAAAGTTTGCCTTTTACCATGGCAATAGGGCATATTCTTGGTAAAGCTGTGCCCTTGATTCAGCTGAGGACTGTTACAGGATGAGAGCAGAGCTTTCTGATGGTACCTTCCCATCATACAAGTCATTAATTTTTAGGTAAAATGAAGTAAACTACTGACTTATATGCAATACTCCACTGATTTCCCTGATGGTCTGTCTTGTATCTAATGTGCTGAGAATTCTGGTCACTTTGAGAGATCTCCAAACTTCTACCAGTTGCTAACTTATCTGAATACAAACATTCTTCTAATGCCAAAAAACTTACAGAGGGTCTGGAAATAGATTCAAGCCAGGACTAGTATCATCTTAGCCTATCAAAATTATAGTGTAGGTAATAACTTGCATGCTTGCAGATTGATATACAAATGAGTTAGGGTATGCATTAAGATAGACATTTTAGTAATAATCTGCCCACATACAAATTTCTCCAGGCAGGAAGTATGCTTTAAATAGTAAACACAGAAACAGTCTTCAAGGTTATCCTCTCAGTGGAAAAGTTGGATAAAAACATTCATCATTTCATATATACATATATATAAGATTTCAAATCTGTGAGATATACAATACAAACACAAGGAACTAGCATTTAGGGCACAATTTTCTGTTAAAATAAAGGTCAGTGTTTGTCTGTGGTGTAGGTATGAAGTTATGAATACCCCAAAAAACTGCTGAGTTGTGTGTGGCAAAGAACATGAAAGTCCAAGTGAGGCTGAACAAGACAGAGGAAAGAGGTAATAAGGAACACACTTTCCAAAGTGCAAGTACAAAAGAAGATTAAAAAATACATTGATTTTTCAGTCCTTTGTTTGGTATAGCGTGCTTGTCATGTGCTTAGTGTTTTATGGGACTGGTAGTGTGAGTGCTATGCTTGGAAGATCACTCACTGCAATTCAGCATGAGCTGACTGAATGCAACTTCCCCAATGTACTGCTCCAGGTCACATAAAAAATATGATGACCAAAGCCAGGATTTTTTATTTGGAAAATCTTTTTAACATTTAAAGCCTTGCTTACTGATCAAACTAATAATCACACCTTGTTAAAGGCTGTCAGAAAATAAATCCAGTCAGTTTAAATGCCAGCAATAGCACTGAAGTCTCCATTACGCACATGCTTGTTTGAACAACAAAGACTCTTGCAGCAGCAAATGAAACTACATTTCCTGGATTTCACACTTTTTCATGCCTTCAAACTAGTGATTCTCATCTGCATAGTTTCAGTCTTCGTAACCTGCTTCAAGATACCTGAGAGACATGCAAAATCTGCCATTTTTTTCTCTTCATTCCTGGCTCAACTGTTCATATCACCTTTTGCTAAATTTCTAGTGTTTTTTAGCACCTGGATTGTGGCAGGAATTTTGGTCCATCTTTAAGAAAGTCTCCTGTAGCTCTCTGGTAGAGTTCTGCAGTTACCTGAGTCCCATACCAGCAAAGCTGACACAAGAGGAACAAGTATTTTAGTGTTCCCTCTCTGACCTTTCTCGTTTTGGCTTGAAAGGGAGCAAACTTGGGATGCAACTGAGCATGTTACAGAACTGAGAGGGAATAGATAGCAGTGGGATGAGCACCTATAAATAGAGCACCCAGTATCCCCATCCAAGATTTAAAGAGCAATTGTAGAAGATATGATATAGAGGATATGGTATTTTATGTCACATTTTCCAATGGGATATGGCTCAGATAATTTCAGAATCCCATTTAAGTCAAATATCAAATGTCTGAGGAAAAATTATTGAAAAATTATTTTTATGAAAATATGATTACATGCTGAAAGTGAGAGAGCATATGGAGTCTTATGCATGTTTGCACAAAGGCAAATAGAGCTCATACTAGATGCAATGTCCATTCAGGGATCTTAAGGGGAAAAAATATTTCCATGCACTTTATTTTCATGTCAGAAAAGGTATGATCCAGCAAGCAACTTGCCTTTTCGAAATTTCTGTTCATGTGTAGGTTTTAGGTTGGAGTGAGGGGTTATGCTTGTCTTTGAATAGTAGAAAACATATCTACAGTGTCCAGAGGTGAAAGTGCCTAAAGCATGAATAACTGTGAGTGAGCAAAGTTGACTGTGATAACAACTGCATGCAGGTCTAAATCAACAGGCAGCAAAACATCACAGGAGAAGAAAGGCATTAAATTCCCCAGTGTTAGAGTTGTCTGCAAGCTACTCTAAGTTTGTGGTAAAAGCACAAAGGATAAAATAGAAATGTAAAATTAGTATAATTTGAGAAAACCTTATGTGTCTTGACCTGCAACTGACACTAGCTTTAAGTTGTGCCAAAGAACCAACTCTGACTCTTATGCTACCAAAATACTTTCTCCTCCAAACAATGGAATTATCTCCTCCCACACATCCCAAGATTCTCTAGAAGTTCAATGTAACTTAGTACATACAAGGATTTGGGCAACATTCACTTCATATTTCTAAGTTGAAGTAATAACAAGGGAAAGAGCTCTCTTGAGGAAAGATACGAAATGTTTCCACCAGAAAAAGGAAAGAAAAAACCTAAAGATAGCAACAAAAGATAGTGTGAAATGTGCCAAAAGGCTTAAAGGAGAAGTATACCCTGAAAAATCCTCTGTTCAGCCCAGTGTCTCTTGCCTGTGCTTGCTTGGGGACCTTACCCACTAGAGAGCATTACTCATTTTTTAAGTGTTTTAAGTGCAAGCCTCCTTGGCTTGTGGCTTTCTACACTGGCTTTAGTCCTGTGCAGCTCTTATTTTAAACCCTGACTGAGATCACAGGTGTCACTGGGAAGTTTGCTCCCAAGGAACATTCCTGACTCAGGTCATTTGGCAGCCTGAACACACCAAGCACCAGAATGTCCTGATGTTACCAAGAAGGAGATGGTAAAAGTGAAATGAAGTTTCTCAAAGTCAAGGTATTGCCTGTAAGTGTTTTGCTCTCCTGCTTACCTTGACATTAAGGCAACGTGTCTTCCTAGGGGAGGTACTACAGCTCCATAGGAAACTTCCCACCAGGGAAATATTAGTGATAAAGAGCCCATTGCAACATTATACAATGGCACAGACTGCGTGTCATCCACTTCTCTTCCTGACTTCAGAACGAGTAAATTTATAACTGCTATGACAAGGAAGACCAAAACTGAATTTCTGGATGGATTTTATAGAATTTCACAGAAGATATGTCTGTATAATTACTAATATTCTCATAGTAACTGTAATTGTAATAATAAGGCATGTAATAATTTAAAAGAGTATATGTTCTGCTGTGATGTTTAATTTACCAATTTGGTTTTCAAATGTCACATGCTTTCTAATGGCCTCATAAGAGTTCAAATCCATTTAGAATATGCTTTGGAACCTGAAAATAAAAAATCCTATTATAAATTAATTAAGGAAAAAAGTAATGTTCACCCAGAGCATTGTGTTAAGCATATAGATGAGTCATTAAAACAAAAAAAAAGGAGAAAATAATTGAGTGGAGGTTTATTTTTTTATTAATCACTCACCCATGGATCTGCATGTGTCTACCAGGCATTGGAATTTATGGTGTTAATGTGACCATAAGTGGTGATTTAAAGCACAACAACTATTTTTATTCCCCACTCTGCATTCCAAGATGGGGATTTTCCATTACTAAGCCTGAGCTGAAGGAACCACCAGATAACATTTCTCTCAGTCTTCAGAAATACCACCATATCACATATTTGTTTGAAATTGGTAATGTTCACTTCATCCTCCACAAAACCCTCTCTTCTACAATATTTCTAATCTACTGCTTCAGAGTTTCATGCATCTGCAAACCTCCCCACTGGAGGAGACACTCAAAGCTAAACTCCTAATTCTGAGAATATTCTTTATCAGTCACTACATTTTTCTGCTCAAAATTTAAAAAAAACCTCCCAGTTCAGACATCTGCGTGTCAGCCTAGAAGCAGTGAAAACTATTTTTTTTGCTCTCTCACCCACATTTAATGAATTTAAAACGGACTGTTCTGTTGGCAGAGGAGAGGAAGGGGGATGGGTGTCCCTCCAGCTGTTTGCAGCAATGCTGGTGCAGAGAGAGGCTCACATCCAACTGCTGCAGGCTGGAACAGTCGGACTGAGGGCAGGGAAGCAATCCCACAGCAGGTCTAGCTCCCAACTGTCCCTGATTCTCTTCATCAACAATCTTCATTACTTGTCCTCTCTCNTTCTCATCAACAATCTTCATTGCTTGTCCCCTGTTTTGGGGTGTCCCTTCAGTAAGTAGGCAAGTTTGGAAACAGTCAAAAAATTTCAATTTTAATAGCCATAACTGAATTGTTCTGTGCCTCCTTCAATTCCTCCCCTCATTCACAGTTCCCTGCTCATATTTTACAGCTTTTGCATGTGTTCCAGTTTTTTGCCAGTTTCATTATTTGTCCTGTCACTTCCATGTATTTTAATTTCACATCCAAGTTTCATATTGTGATATGCATTTGAGAAGGTTTGGAGGTATGTCTTTTAAAAAATAAGCAGTGAGTGGCAGGGTGTATTGTCTTCTCTAGATTTACATTTCCCTCTGCATTCACAGAAGTCTAATTGATTTGTGGACCTTGTGAGATTTCTCCCTCAAGAAAAATAATTGTGCATGCAGTCCAATTA
>VZTT01043376.1:0-41851 GCA_013400855.1 Buphagus erythrorhynchus | reverse complement strand
CAAAGGTGTTAAACAGCACCCATCCCAACACTGACTCCCGAGGAAGGCCACTCATCACATATCTCGTATCCACTTGGGCATTGAGCTGTTGACTGCAAATCTTTGAGAATGACTATCAGTAAATTCCTTATCCACTGAGTGATCCAGCCATCAAACCCAATTTAGAGACAAGGATGTCACGTGAGACAGTCACAAGTCCAAGTAGATGACATCAGTTACTCTTTCCTTATTTACCACTGATGTAACCCCATCACATAAAGCCACCAAATTTGTCAGGTGCAGTTTTCCTTTAGTGAATGCCACTAATCATCTCTTTATTTTCCATGTGCCTTAGCATAGTTTCCAGGGGGGATCTGCTCCATGATCTTGCTGGGCACTGAGATGAGACTGATGGGCCTGTAAATCCCCAGATCTCCCTTTTTAAAAATGGGGATTATTTTCCCACTTTTCCAAACAATGGGAACTTTACTGGACTCACAACTTCTCAAATATGATGGACAGTGGCTTAACCATTTCCTCCACTCTAAGGACATACAGATGCATCTCATCCAGTTCCATGGACTTGTGCAACTTCAGGTCTCAAACCTGATCTACTCCAGAGTCCCTGACTTTGCCTTCTCTGGCATGGATTGTGCAGCTGGAGCACTTGTTGGTGAAGACCAAGGCAGAAGGGTTGTTGAGTACCACAGCTTCTTCCATGTCCCACATAACCAGGTCTCCTTTTTCCTTCTGGTGAGGACTCACATTTTTTCTGGTTTTCCTTTTATCACCAAAGAACCTATAGAAGTTTTTCTTGTTGTCCTTGATATCTCTGGCTGGATTTAATTCTATCAGAGTTTTGGCTTTCATAACCTGAACCCTGGACAACTGCTCTGTATTCTTCCCAAGCTACCTGTCCTTGCTTCCACCCTCTGTAGGTTTCCTCGTCAACCCACCAGATCATTAACTCTTGAGGAACCAAAGATAAAACAGAGAAAAAAGTTAGGGAAATTCCCTTGAAACACAGCACATTTGAGACATGTGGTCACATAAGGACAAAAGAAGCAGATTCTTATTATCCAAAAGATGCATGCATTGGAGAAGTGAGGTTATTAAGAGTATGGGGATACATATAATGCATCAGTATATGGAACACATAAGCAGAATTGAAATTATGAAGTGAAGAATGAAAAATATTAAAGTATGTAGAAGTCAAATATATCTCTGACACCATTTTCTCCTTGTCCTTTGAACCATGTACTTGGCTGCATAGCACCATATTGAGTGGGGGGAAGTGTCCCCGGTATTTTAGGTCTCTTTTTGTTCTGGGGAGTCCATGAGATTTAGCAGGTTTTGTATCTGTGGTCATTTGCTATTATTTCTTGAGTATTGCTGTTCTGATTGTTAGCAAACTGTTAATTTTTCATTTACATCTACTCATAATCATTTCTTATTGGTGGAAAGGGATTGGTTTAACCTATAAAGGAAGGCAACTCATTCCAGTGTTCACCTTTAAATTGTGTCAGAGCAAGACAATCTCTCAAACCCATGATGTCCTAAGATACGAAATAGGATGAAATCAAGCAAGTTCTATCAATGGAAATATGAAAAAGTGACTGAATAAAATATAAAGGCATACTCTAGAAAACATCAGATAGGTGGGGACAAAAACTTACCTCTCTTTCTTTTTTCTCATAGTCTTAGGAGAAGCTGAATTTGTTTAGGAAAAAAAAAGAACAGCATTTCTGATTCAAGACTGCTTCCTAAGTAATAAAATTACCACCTCACAGCAGTTTCTATCATCACACCAAATGCAGAATTGTCTCCTTAGGGCTCATCTCATTTTTCCTCTCTCGCTTTCTACTCCAGAATGATACCTCTCCTCTCCATTGCACGATTTATAAATTGTGTAAATGTGGAATACAGAACAGGCTACTGCAGGAAAGCAATTTTTTGGCAATATTGTATGTGGAAAGACATCTGTGAGAAGCATCAGAAGATCTTTCATCTTCTGAACATCTCACAGATGTTCACAAATAGCGAAAATTGTTACTTTGGGGAAGGCAGCTCATCTGCCAATAAACGTAGGGAACTGGTTTAAAATAGGAGCTTGCAGGCTGTGAAATTAATAAAACAACAGATCTGACCTAAAATCCTAATGACAATCAGCCTGATTGTTTTTGTTAATTATAGTTATTGGCAATTGAAATCAATGAGAGGTGAATGAGGGCAAGCAAATTACAACTGCTAAATTGCTTCAGTTAGCACTTTTTTCTTCTTTTTTCCAAGACCAAATGACGATGTTTTATTCATCTGCTTTGTTACTTATCACATGTAATTGCATTCTCCAAATCCTACTTCTGTGAATGTAGTGGCATTCAGACCTGAACACAACGTCTGAAGTTGCATATGTAATACAATGACAGGGGTTGAAATGCCCAGTTAACAGTAATCCACTCCTTGAAATCTTTCCCACTTTTCATAAAAACATGAAATTTGCCAACATTTTTGCTTTCACTAACTAGACCAGAAAAACAAGACATTTACGAAATTTATTGTAACATCTAGTGTGAAGAGCATCCATGTTTAAACCTTGAGATGATTCTTTAAAAGAAAAAATGTATTTTTCTTATAAACGAGTCAGTGATGTTAAATTAGCCTTCTGAATGCTCTCTGAAGTGTAGTGTCTAGGTTCTATGCAAATTATAGGTCTTCTCTGAAAAGACTTGAGAAAAGTTTTAATTAAACAATATTCAATTAGCTGGTTACCTTGTTCTTTCTGGCTAACATGTGCCTTCCCACTTGATTTTTCCTCTATCACTCTTCAAGGTCAGGTTTACACAGCCAGCACAAAGATGAGTCAACTAGGTACAGTATTTTAATTAGGGACTGGGGTTTTAATCACTCTGGTTGGGTTCCTTCCATTTTAAATGGTATTTGGAGGTTCCAAAATGCACAAAAGCAAAAGGTTCTCATCTCCATATGGAGTTGAAATCTGAATTATAGATTTATTCCTAATAAGTTTGCAGTTAGAATGTCTGCTTGTAATCATACTGAGATACAGTAACTGTTCCATGGAGAAACTACCTTAGTGAATCTCCTTTGGAAATTATTAATTAACTAAGCAGTAGTCTTTTCAATCCTTCCAAATGCAAACAGAAAATCACCATGACTGTTTTAACAAGTCTACACTGCCAGTCCCACCTACTCAGAATATTTTTTCTGATAACAAATACTTACCACTGTAAAGTTGCTTTCACTGTTTCTCAGATTTTTATATTCAAGATTTATGTTTACAGGGCATTGTTTCTGTGCAGCAATGCAAGTTTATATATCACTTCTTGCTACTAAATCTCTGAGTAACGTTTACAGTTTTCATATACTAGCCCAAAGTTTAAATTTCTTAGGTTGAAAGGAATGGATCCATTTCTCTTTCAGTCAGTGATACACAAATATAAAACCTTTATTCTTCCATTGTAAAGGATTTACTCTACAGCAGCACGGTGCATTCTCCACTCTTTTTCCCAACATTATAAATGAGCCATCAAAATCTTAATCTTCTGTTATCTCTGTCTCTATGGTTTTGACATTTACTTCAGCATATAAACTGTGCTCGTCAGACCAGTCTTCTGGTGTACACACAACAATCCTGAAACAATAACTCTCCAGCTGAATGATAAAATATCCAGCCTTATCCAAACCATAAGGAAAAATGTTGTAAGGTTAAAATCCAATGAAAACAGAGACAATCTTTAAAATAGCTAGTATATCCTCTAACTCTAATTGGCTAAATAAAACAACTTTAGAAAATGGTCCTCACCATGGACATTCTATCATGTTTCCCTTAGCTTCTTTTAAATTGATGGGACAATTCAACTGTCCTGTCTGGTGGCAACTACCACAGAGCTGGAGGGGAACTTAAGGATCCTGTCTACAGTCTAAATACAGTCCTGCTTAAAAATATCTGTTTTCAGCTTGTTACAATGGGGGGTGCTCTTGTTTCCTTGTGCAGAGTAGACAAACATACAAAAACTAATGGGAGGGAGAGGACTAGGAAAGGTTCAGTTTATGTAAATTCTCAGCAAAATAAACTTCTGAGAACCTACATCAGATTACAGTATGCCCCAAACATCTACCCTGAAAGTAGGCATTACAGTAATTCAGTTTTGAGGTGACAAGCTGATTGTAGCCACAGCAGGGTGTCATCATATCAGAAAGAAAAAGATGTCATGTCCTATCCAGAAACAAATTTTTTAAAACCCACAAAACCCCAAAAACTTTAGAAACAAGAAGAGACAAAAACCATCAGGTATTACTAATAGGAAGTTGAGGTACTTTGATAACCAGGGAAAGCAAACTTCTAACAATAGTTGAAGATACCAACCATCATATCCTTTCAGGATGCTCCTGATTGCAGGAGACCACAAGGTGCAGCATGACTCTTTTTTCGGAGATTCATAATGATGAACTGACTGTAGTTCTAAATAAAAAAGATACTGCATTTTCTAAGTTCTATTTCTCCAAATAAACATTTAAAGACATCTAAACATTAAAAGTGGATTGATTCTAAATTAGCAAGTTAATCAGGAAACCCCAATCCTGATTTTTGATGTAATGAAATCTATGTTAAAAGCCACCAAAAGAAACTTTGAGGGAAATAGGATCATTGAAGATAACATAATAATTTTTATGTTAATTATATGAACTTCCAACGCCAATATCACAATATTGGCACAAAGTCTTGTATTGCTTTCTTCACTCGCATTTCCTCCATCCATTTTATTTGAACCAAAATGTTAAGAAAACTTCCGGTAAGAAACTACAGATCTTTCTACTTATATAAGATGTCTGGTTCCAGTTGCATCAAGTTCAGATAAAAATATAGTGTTAGCCCTATGCAAAAAGCATTATGTATATAAGCTTCCATTAGCATTAATAGGAGTTATATATGTAAATCCCACACATGCTGTGATAAGAATGTGCTAAGAAACTGCATTTACATTCCTGTCAGGGGGCTGCAATTAGTACCAGCACAGCAAAAGCAGCCTGTATTCCTCTCGACATTTGGAAGCCTTGTAAAACCTGTGTAGAACAGAAATCTTTGCCATTATACCCCATTTTAATTACAAGCCACATCACAGCATACGTGCAGAATATTTTGATAAACAGTTGATAAGCCCACAGAAATCCTACTAAAAATGTTCACTGAGAGCACTCAAAGCCATGGTTGTGAACCTGATGGGAACTCACTCACTCCTGAGCTGGGCTTTTTGTTTTACAACTGTATTGTGGCTTTAGGATTTAGGGACTCCTGAAGGTCAATGTGCAGAGGGGAGAGGGAGCAGCCTGACTCCAGCCCCACAGTGGTAACACAAGTGACAGTGATGGGGATGTGGATTTCCCAGGATGGAAATCTTTCCATGGGCAATTGGCTTTGCACCTGAGAGCACATCATCTCCAAACCTGTGCAATTTGTTGCTTGATGGTGGACAGAGGGGGTTTGCAAGGATCCAACTCTCAGTCGCCCCCTATTTTGGCTATGGGACTGAAGGGTAAATCCAGAGCTTTCCCTGTCTCCTCAGCCTTTCCCTTCAGGAGTGCCCTGTGATGGCTCAGTAATACACTCTGATACCTTCCCATGCCAGCAGATGACTCCAGGGAGGGATTGCTGCATCCTGGCAGTGATTCAGCCTGGCTCAGGCTGACACTGGGCAGCCTGCAAATTGCAGCTTGGCAGGACAGAACACCCTCTCTCCCTGCAGCCCAGCTGTGCCACCCCTGGCTCCAGAGAGGCAAGCTCCCCTCAGTGGGAGTGGGGATCACCAAATCTGCAGGAGTATCCATGAGGCTGGATGTGCAGGCAGGTCTGTGCCTCTGTGCCTGCATGCCCATGTGGGCTGGCAGGTCCAGGACAGTGAGCTTGTAGGTCCGTGCTGACAGTCAGAGTGAGAGCTGTTTGTGGCCCCTTGGTCTGTGTCCCTCATGCTGGAGCACAAGTTCCATTGAATAAAATGATGGGCAAACTGAGAGGCACCATAAGAACCTCGCTGCCTGCTATGGATGGTCCAGGATAATAACATTTTGGTTACAGCTGAGGAATATCAGTTCTTCTCCAAAGTCCAGAAAAGGCAGATTTAGATTCAAGCTTGTGTAGCTGACTCCAGTTTCTTAAAATACTACCCTAGGATTTCCACAGTGCCTTTCAACCCCCCCATCCACCAGAACCCTGTGCAGACCTAAGAAGTGCACCCACGCTCAGGAAACTGGCTCTTGCATATGATGGGCACATCAGACACCAGGATACAGGGTCAGCAGGAGAGAATATAAGAGTCTGCTTTCAATAAACCTCCCTACTACCCAAAACCAGTTTTCCTAAGTGATACTCCTACATTTTACACAGAATCCATGTTGATAGGCTCTACTTTGATGTTCAGAAAGCCTTTGCAGATGTCCCAGGCTATCTGGGCTAGAACTTCCTCCTCAGTGATTATGTCTTCCTTCAGCAATTGCATTTCCCTAGGATACAGAAACACAGCCAACAGCCAACATGGGATTGCTTGTGAGTGCAGAGCTGGGCCTGGGCTCTGAAATTTGCTTTCATGGAGTTGAAAATGAATAGAGCTTTCCCTGCCTTTGAATCTACTCATGTATTTTATCTGTTTGATTTAGCCTTTCCTTAAAAATTTGTTGCCAGTACACCTACTTTCACTTATGCAACAGAAAAAATGGAAGGACATTCCTTGACCTAATCAAGCTACTTCCCTAAAAGCAAGAAGAAAGGTTACTGCTATACAATACTTGGAAGGCTCTCAGATACTGGAGGCAGAGAAAGCCGGATCAGTGGGAAAATACTATTTGATAGGTAATGAATCATCATCTATTCAATAAAATTCATTCATGAAGCTCTTAAAGATGATGTTGTCAAAATAATAATTATATTCTTAATAATAGCTCCTATTTCAATACCTTCAGGATCCAAATTCTCCTAGAAATAGGGAAAAAAAGTTAATATTGAATAAAACCAGTATGTCTAAAGAATGGAAAAAGACTGATCAAATAGGTTAAATCCAAGTGTGTGTTACAGTTTTACTTTCATCAAGACATTTTCTACATGCTTTCCTGTATGTGCATGTATGTGCTAAATAAAACTATATTTACACATAGATACACATATATTCTGCTGATGTTTGTGATAGAATGCAGGAGACAGTTACCATGAAGTAAAAATGAATAATTTCCAGGGACAGCAGGGTTAAATACATCTTTAGAAGAAATAGGATTTTTCCATTTATACAGAATAAGTAGAAACTCAGCTTTTTAGGCTAGGATCTAGTAAATGGCTTGTGGAATGGCTTTTTGTACATTTTTTCCCCAATATTATTAGGTAGTAGCAATGTCTTTCCCGTTCCTGTCTTGTACTTCACATGCTTGTTGTTGGTCTCCTTCTACAGTCTGTCTTCTGCTGAGGTTCTGCCTCCTTTTTTTCCTGACACTTCTTGCCTTTCTGCTTTTATAAAAAAGGGGATAAAAATACTAATGGCAAGGGACAACACCCTCTTGGCTTGTGCTGTTGAGTAGCCCTGAGGAACAGTGCTGACCTCCCGAGTGGGCAGAGCTGTTCCACCTACTTGTGCTGCTCTTGCAGCTGGTTGTTCCACAGGCTGCCCAGAGAGAAGACTGGCAAACAAACAGCTTGGAAAGGGCTTGCAGCTGCTTGTTCCTCTCCCCAGCCTCAGGACAGCCATAAAGTGTTTCTGCAGTGGGAGTGCAGATTTGGAAGCTTTCTTCCAGGCTGCTCCTTTTCTCTCCTCGTTTGGCACCATCTCCCACACAATCATTTTTCTCAGCCTTTTACAGGAAGAACAGTCTGCCTGGACTTGTAGCCAGTATCATTCTCCTCCCCAGAGTTAGGAGAGGTGGGCAGAGTCACATACTTCTTAAAATTACCCATATGTGAAGCTGGGGATGAGAGATGCAGTTAAGAGCAGCAGACAGAGCTTCTTCAGTGTTACAAACATCTGGAATATGATTAACTGTCAACTCTGCCTTCAGGCCATATGGGATGTGGACTTTCAATTTAGCCACATGATGCAAAATAGTTTCTTGCTGAATTTATTTGTCCAGATGCTAATTAATAGACCAAAGAACACCATTACCACAAAGCCAGCAGATTTGTACTCTAGCCTGAACTCAATACCAGCAGATTTGTACTTGAGCCTGAACTCATTGTCAGTAAGAACACGGTGTTATTAGATGCTCAGTACTTTTCTGACTTTATAGCTGTAGTTGTGAAAGGTTGAGTGCAGCCAAATGACATAGACAATTTAGAGAGAGCCAGACCAGTCTTGTCTCTTTTATTTACACCTGTAGCCGAAGTTGTAAAAGAGGTAGGAAAGATGTTTGATACTTTTAGAAAACAGCAGTTCCATGTACTGCTGTTTTCTGTGTCAGGACTCTGTTGGTCAATAGAATTTCTTTGTTCTCTGTGCATGGACCAATAAATAATTCTGTAAGTCATTTTTCATTGAAAGCTCCTGCAGCAGGAGCTCATGCCAGAAGGTCAGCACATCTGTAGTGGTCAAGGGGAGGTGGGAACTAGTTCTGAAAAATACATCCTCTTGTTTTGTTCCTATGCACAGATAATGGCATGCTCCTTCTACTGGGTAAGAATTGTTGCCATAGTAATGTTTCAAGCACTCCTTTGGATCAATAGAAGAACAGAAGGTTTTTCAGGTATTTCTGTTGCTTGTAAGCCTGCAGTCATACCCCACGTATATTTGTATTCGCTTCTATAAAACAAGTTTGTTCAAAGATCTTTCAGCACTGTATAATTAAGCAAAAAAAGCAACATAAGCATGGTGTACAAAGATCTTGGGTCAGAATCAGACCTCTGGCAAGCAAGTGCAGTTCTGTCTAGAGAGCAGATCCATATTTGCTTGATCCAAGCCCTGAATTTGGCCCTTGTAGTCCTATCAATCTGTCACCAAATGCAGGAACAAACTGCACCTGCAGAATTGGTTGCATTTTTTCCTGAGGGCCCAGATGTAGTTCCATTCACAAATCACTGGGATTTTCAGTTGATTTAAAGTTCATTTGCTGTCTCGTGGACACTAGGTACCTGACATATTGCTACAGTATAGACTCAAGCTGATTAGACGGTATTAATTCTACAACAGAAATGATGTGTGAGCTTTACATAAATTCTTGTGGGCTGAATCTACAAAAGCATGGATTTAGTCACTTTATTGCCCCTTTCAGCAACCACCTTCAACATGTGGCTATTAGAATCTGCCCATCTTGTCTACAAATGAAAAGACTGTGTATATGCTGAATACAGGCCCCTACACTTCCCCTACATAACCTAACAGTTAGGACACACCTCAGCATTTGCTTTGAGCTGCTTTAGCTGTTTACTGGGAACAGTCCCATTCCCAGTATATAATTTGGAGCAGCCATGCTGTTTTAAGGCAATATGAGCTGCTCATGCTAGCTGACCTCAGTTCTGGGGAATAGCTACAAGCATGGTCAATGTAAGAAGACAGGCTTCGGTTAATGATGAAGAATTCAAATATATGAATGTTTTTGTGAATTTAGTATGAAAAGCTTAGGACAAAGTTTTCTGAGTTAGAGAGTTCTGCTTGCCATATTGATACACAAGCAATAAGGAGAACATAATTTGCCAGCCTCCTTTTAGGAAAAATATCTCAAACTCAGATTTCTCCATGGGATAGTGATTCTTTTACTGCAGTATTTTACATAAAAACCTTACTACTCACAAGTATATTATGCATTCTTCTATGCATAAATTCCTTTACAAAGAGCCATATTTTCCTACAAATGATGCACAAGGCTCCTTCAGGTATTACTGTTACTGACTTCTAATTGAAATGGGAACATGCCATCTTCTGCAATTACGTGGTACATTTTTAAATAGCGACTAATATTTCATTTCCTGCTGAAAACATCTCCAAATCATAAATACTGGAGACTTCTGAGGGAACAGTGGTAATCAGTGCCATAGACACAACTCTGAAAGGTTTATTAGCATTCCCCCTCAATTCCTAGACTGGTGTCTGCGTATATATATTATCACTGAGAAGAAAAAAAAAAATGAGCATTACTTCTTCTTATCCTGGTATCTGACATTTCTCATTTCACATCTATTTATTCTCCCCGTTCCTTGCTTCCACCAAAACTGAAGGAGTTTTCCTTCATCTCCTACAACTCCTTCCTTCATGACAGTGAGGCTTCTTGTCCTACATGTACACATCCAGCCTTCCAGAAAGGAAGACAAGAGGAGAAAGGAGTAGGAGAGGAGGACAAGATATGTGCCTGGGCTTTATTGTGAGATGGAGTCAGGATGCATCTAGGCTGCTGGACAATGGAAAACACTCTCCTATTGCTGGTAAGCAATTCTTGACCTTTGTGGCCTTGTGAAGGGAAAGATGGGAGGAATTCAACTGAGATTTCTGTCCATAGAAAGCAGTATGCTGCAATTATATTATTTTGCCCATGTTATTTAGGAGGTACACATCCTCCCGACAGCCAGCCTTTTCATCAGTACTTGTTAAATATTTCATGACAGAAATACCAGGACTTTCTTGGAGGAATCGCTGCACGGGGACGGTCAGGACAAACTTAGGTGCTTTCTGTATTCTGGTTTTGAAGTTTGCAGTTTATTTCATAGGGCGTGAGTATATATGAGGCCCTGCTAGGAGCTGCAGCCGCAGCTCAGAGCAGGACAGAGAGAGAGGGATAGAGCAAGAGTAAGAGAATGTAAGAGAGTAAGAGAAAGAAGAAGAGTGCAAGAGAGTAGATGATGCAAGAGAGCAAGAAGAAGAATGCAAGAGAGAGATTTTCCCGTTTACAATACAATAAATCTTCTTCTATGTTGAATATCCTAATTTCCACTAACCAATCTAATACAAGATACACATTCTCTAACATTTGCATGTAACCTATAGGAATTACTATATTACTATGTTTTACTGCTTTCCTTATTTCTAACTTTTATCTGGGACCCTTCCTACCATGCCTAGGGAGGATGTCTGTTTGCTTTTTGGTATTCGTGGCATTTAACATTATCTAAACAAAGGGGCTTTCAGGCATTCAGTTGCTTTCAGCCTCACAGTCAAAAATTGCTATAATTTCTATTTCGCTTATATTTTCCATATTCTCAAAGTCTTTTGCTAGGCACTCGTATTTATAAGGTTTCCCTAATTCATCCTTCCCAACACTTTCTGATATAGTCACATTCATTTTCTAGTTACTCTGAACAGACTTTAGTGAGAAAGGTTAAAAAGTAACTCCATGTGAGGAGAGAGAGGTTGAGAACTGTAAGAATCACTGCTAAAACAGTACAAACTAGAGGTCACATTTTGCTCCCACTGTCACAGTCCTTTCTGGTCAGAGTGATTGTTCAGATACAAATAAGGACTGAATACAAGTTGAATCAGTTAAAAGCTTACTCATGTGAAAGACAATAGAGGTTTTCTTCTATTTCTTCTATTCTATTTTCTTCTTTGGGGAGCAAGACCCAAGCTCTGAGCGTCAACAGTGATGGGAAGGTGTGGTTTTATCTGTTGCTGACTTGCACTCAGTGCCAGTGAAAATAAAGTCTGCATCATAAAAATGATCCCAGATTTTACAAGTGGCTGAATTCATGGGCTGGCATTTCAGCAACAAAATTGTAGACTTAAAATACAGCAACTGTTGGCACATGCATCACCTGGTCAACCAGGCCTTTTTGTTAAAAGTCAAGCTGATATCCTAGAACAGTTCCAGAAGCCAGTTGCTGTAGTGAGGCCTTACTTTTTGTCTCAGATGCTGTTTGTTCCTTAAGGGAATGCCCCTAGGCTACCCCTGGCACTTCAGCCTTTCTGTTTACCCACTTGCTCATCCACAATTCACCCGCCTCCACATGGTGTTCCTTGGCATCCTTGCTAGCACAGAACTTGCAGTAGCTCTAGCTTTGCTTGTCTCTGCACACAGTGAGACAAATGCCTGCATAATATAAGCCAACACACGAATGCCCTGCCACCTGGCCAGAGGCTGTCTGCAAGGCACTGCTAGAGAGATGCCAGAGCTTCCACACTGTCCTACTGGCTTTTCCCATCAGGCAGCTCATCACATCGAGGAATCACGCTGGTTTCGTCTGCTCTCATCTGCTGTCCCCTGCAGTTTGGCAGAAGCATCCTCTGAAGAGACCTAGCAAGAGATAATGCTTATTAACTCCTCCTCAGATATCCTTGGGTCTGGATGCACTGAGGTGCCATGGCAATGAGAGCAGTAAGAGTGTCTAGACAGACAGACAGACAGTAGTCCCACAGCTAGGAGAGAAATTTTGCCAGCAGATATTTCATCAAATTAACTGTTACGTGTTCAGAACAAAAGAATGTGGGAATATGCAACTCATGTTTACGGTGAACCTAATGAATGCCTGCTATGATAATTTTCATAGGATACAACAGAGCCTCTGGCAAATACACAAATAATAAAACATTTTAAAAATTAAAATTACCTCTAATATTTGGCAAGCTGTGCTATCAAAAGGGCTTCTTCAATCCTATAGGGTTTTCTCAGTAGTGATAGGTAGCCAAACCAATCTTCCAGATCACAGTTCTTAAAAGGATGGAATTAAATCATCTTAAAAGACTGTCTCTTAAACAGCCTATACTTAAAAGTCACCACAACCATTTCTGACAAAGATTTCAAAGTACAAGATCCATTTCTGTTATAGCTGTTGATCAGCTGTGCACCATTGCCTTCTGTGCATTTGCCTTGATAAAAAATAAGTCTTGAATTGGCTCAGGTGCAGAAATTAGGAGTTGCCTTGAATGTTTGTTTGCTTGTTCTCCAGCATAAATTACGTTTGAACAATAAGGGCATGGCTCTCTGAAGGGCTGAGCACCTGCAGCTCACATTCCACTCAGCTGGAGCTGTAAATGCCAAGCAGCTCTGAAAAGTCAGGGTTGTAACTGTTCCTTTGGATGAGATTTACCCAAACAATATTGATCCACAACTAAATCTCTATATAGGGCTGGCCTTCCCTTTCTAACTTACTGCCCTTACTTAGAGGTCTAGATGCTGTGTAAGGCATTCAAAAAAAATTTTGTTTAACTGAGACTGCAGTGAAAGGAAAGAAAAGCAAAGATGTGGCTTGTTCTGCAGTACAATAAAAAATAAGTAAATACAATTCCAGTTAATTATTCATCACTCAGTGCACAGACTTCTACTTAATCTAATCACTGGTTAATTAGATTGTCTGTTTTGTTTGATCAAATATACTGTAACAAAATCATCTGCATTTGCATTGTCCTTTATTTTGATGATTTTCTATTATTAAAAAGGTCATTGTCAGGTCAACATAGGCCTGTATTTGTTTTTTAATGCAACAGAATTTCACATTACATATATATCTCTCTGTGGAACCCAGTTTGAGGCCCAGACTTTTTGAGCTAGGCAAAAATTGAAGGATCTAAATTCTAAGGTTTTCAAATTAATTATG
Source organism: Buphagus erythrorhynchus (assembly GCA_013400855.1). Taxonomy (NCBI): domain Eukaryota; kingdom Metazoa; phylum Chordata; class Aves; order Passeriformes; family Sturnidae; genus Buphagus; species Buphagus erythrorhynchus. The sequence goes on along the minus strand of VZTT01043376.1, from coordinate 28,365 downwards.
TGGCTCTCTGGTTTACAAGCAAAATCTCTGACTACCTGTGCTACATTCAGTAGGGTATTTCTCAGAATCAACAAGGTATGTCAATGAGGAGTGAGGAACCTAAATGGAAATACATGTAAGGAAGGATTTAGGTTCAGTATTTCTAATTTGGAGCCAGCTCCATTTCCACATGGTGATCTCAAGGCAGGCCATGGTAGTGCAATGCTGCTGTGTCTGCAGCTGAGCTGCTCAGCTGGTGGATGGTAATGTGTTAAGTGGTGGTGATTTGGTTGCTTATTTGACTCTCTAGAGAGTGAAAGTCCTATTTTGGCTTTCATTGAGATTTAGAGATGTTTTACCTTCCCTTAATGTAGCTCCCTATCCCAGCTACCAAAAATGAAGTGGTACACAGGTTAAAGCCAGCCTAAAAAGCAGGCTATTCCTGGGCAGTTTAGAATGGAAAATATTATGGGCTACTTTTGAAGGGATTATGATGCCTTGGTCTCATATTGACATTATCTTAGTGCACAGAGGACACCCTCAAGCTACTCAAGCTGGGATAACTGATAAGCAACCAGACCAGAACTGGGACATTGAAGAGTTCAGAGGACCTGAAAACAAGAATAGCAATGACTCCCTAAATTTTCCCATGTAAATGTGAATACCGTGGCATTCACTGCTTCTCTCTAAAGTCCTGTTCAAGACCATGGTAAGTACATGAGAGAGATTTCCTTATCTTGAATTTGTGAGAGCTGGGGTTGGTGATAAGAGCAGGGATAGTATAATAAAGTGTGCTAATCTCATCACAGCAATCCTGCTGTGCATACTGCTCATGGCCAGCTCTAGGTATAGGCAAAATAGGCAGTTGCCTATGGCAACAGACTGCTGGTGAAACCAGAGTGAGTTCAGGCTCCTGCAGTGCCTTTGTCAGTGTGAGTGCCCTGGAGAGCCAGCCTGGTGACTGCTGCTGGAGGAATCAGGACATGTGGGGCCATGGCTTTTAATAGCAGTAGTAAAGATCTGAGGATTTCCCTGCAATTGTTGTCATCCACCCTTTGCTCCCTTGAAACTCCTGGCATAGCAGAGTGGAAAGAGTGACTCTCGAGGACCCTTCTTTGGCTCTACTGATGCTCTTTTGCAACAAAATTTAGTCTTTCCAGCACTTCTGAGATGTCTGGAGCTGCCCTGGTTCTGGCTGGGATAAAGTTAATTTTCTTCCTAGTAGCTGGTACATTGCTGTGGNGATATTCCATAAAATGTTCAATATATAAGCTGGAGGGAGTTGGCTGGGTACTACTGATTGCTGCTCAGGGATGGGATGGGCATCTGTCAGTGGGTGATGAACAGTTGAATTGTGCATCACTTGGTTTTCTTAGGGTTTATTCCTCTATTTTTATTATCTTGCATTTTATTTATTATTATTAATCATTATTAACAATTATTATCATTATATTTTAATTATTAAACTGCTCTATCTCAGCCTATGACTTTTACCTTTATTTCCTACCCTCCTCTCCTTCCCCTCGGAGGGGTGGGAAATGAGTGAGAGATTTCATGGTCCTTAGTCGTTGGCTATGGTTTAACCATGACAGGAGCTGGCTTGCATCATGGGAGTCCTGCAGGCTTACAATTCCCTGAGGCAGCTTGAAGTCATCCAAACTTATGTGTTGAGGGCTTCCCAAAGCAATGGCAACACCAACATGGGCAGAAGTCAGGGAAGTGTCATGCAGCAGCAGGAGAAACAAGTCAGACCTTGCAGAAATGTGCAGGTGAAGATCCAACAACTTTTCATGAAATCATGCCAGAGAACTAGGGATGTTTCTGTGCCAAAATAACACAAACATGCTAAATGAAGAAGAATTGTTGCTGGGTCATTCTGGGAGCTGAGTCAAAGCCAAAATACACCAGTTTCACATTTCTAGCCCTCTGTGTTGCATCTTTGACCCAAAGAGAGCCTGAACATAATTTGTGCTGTAAAGTCAAAACTATAACTTCCACTGTTTTTGCATTATAAAACAATTTCTTAATGATTTCTTACTCCATCACTGGCAAGCATAAGAAGTGCTTTTTCGAAGAATTTTATTCCAAGTCTCATGTGCATATGTGTCTGTGCGCATTCCGGTTTACAGAGCACTGAACTCTATTTGCTTTGTTGCTTCATTACTAGAAATATTATCTTCTTGCAAAACAGTACATGTTTAGGAAGGGATTTGGTGGTGGGGTGAGGTTGCTCAAAGGTTTTTTTGCTCTTGCTGCCAATTGCTGCTGAAGCAAGAAGGGTGTTTGGAAAAGGCAGCTCCTCTTTTCCCTGTCCATAAGTAATTCACTGCTTTTGGCAGTGGACTGCAAAGATACAGCAAAGGGCATAAAGTTAAAAGCCAGACACATACTGACTTACACCTCTCCACAGAGAATCTCCTTCTGGGCTCAAACAAGGTGAGATTCAGCTCTGCCTCAAAGACCCACAGGTGAGTGTCTGGGGATATTGCATATTCCCTGCCTTACTTAGCATGCTTTCCATAGCTCTGCAGTCTAGGATTCCTACTCCTTGTCTTGCCTGAACCACACCTGCACATAATGTCCTTATGGTTTTGGGTTTTTTTTGCTTTTAGCTGCAGATTATTTTGAGTTACAATGTTAACCATTGTAGAGCCAGCAGAAATGACCAACTCCAAAACCAGTGGGAATTTAAAGGAGGGTCAACAGCTAATCAGTCAATAATTCAAAATTCATCCATGCTGTTCAGTATTCCTGGTTGTTCACTCCTAAAAATTGTGCGTGGGGAATTTGATTCATTTATTTGTGTCACCACTTTGGAATCAGTAATAGAGTTGTCATACCTCCAGCTTAGTTAAGGTGCTATTTGCCTAGAGACATCTTTTTCCACCACCCTAGGTAGATGTATTCTCCCTGAGGTTGTACCTATTCACTGATATGCAGAGTTATGCCAAGCCTCAGTCCTGAAGAAGTCTTCCAGCAAAACTCCCACAGTGTTCCTGAAGCAGTGGCTATGGAGACCTTTTCACAGAGATGCTTTTAAATTTGCTCTTATCAGTATTCATAGACTGATGGCTGGGAGGAACCATTGGATGATCTCCTTTGACCACCTTAAGCCCTTAAATGTTATCACTTACCCCTGCATTGAACTCATGTTCAGCTGTACAAAGTATTTCAGCAGGAAAGGAAAGTTGCCAAGGGACAGAGAATCCAGCACTTATTGTGGTGATCCCCCTCCTTGGCTGTAAGGGGTGTACCTGCACTGTGGCAGTGTCTTGGGGACCCATCTTGAGGTCTGAGCCCCAATTATGCTGGCCCCACTATGCATCATTTCAAAAGACAGCTGTTGCCCCAGAGAATTCTGAGACTGTAAAGTATGTGTGAGGCTTGGTGTCAAATAGAATGTTATGCAGTTGGTTTCAGGATGCTTGGCCAAGTGAGTAAAAAATTTAATGATGCAGTGGTCTGAAGTAGTTTAGAACCGAGAGCTGAAACACATCAGGCAGACATGAGGTTTGCACAAGTGTCACAGGCACAAGAGGAATGATTCAGAAAGGACAGTGGCCCTCAGCATGGTGGTATCATTTATAAATCTAAATAAATAAATAGAATATGAAGAAGAAGTATGAAATAATAACAAATAGAGAAAAATCCAATCATGTCCCTGAGGATTAAGAAGAAAAAGTAATCCTGTGGAGAGCTGGACTCTGATCTTTTTCTAAGCTCCACGTGCCTGCATTCCCTTTGCAAAATGATAAATAATTTAAATAAACAGCAGACTTAAGGATTTTCAAAATGCTGAATAAAATCATCTCCCACATATACAAAATATTAATATAAAATACTAATATTTCCTAGTATATATGTGTATAAATCTGAATAGAAACAAATAGAAGGAATTCTCTTTTCTTATTTTAAATTCTCTTTTCTACAAGAAAAAAAGAAAGAGAGAAAAAGAAAGAACAAACTAAGCAAAATAACATAAACCTCTCATTGAATACATGCTTGAAGATGACTTAGGGGTTTATATCATCTCACTTTTCTAAGCAATACTTTTTCCTTCTGTATTACTAGTTGGAATATTTACATATTTTTCTCTTTCCTCTAGCATATCTATTGGATTTTCAAGCAGTCTTTTTCCTTCAGACTAAGAGAAAAGTTAAAACCCTATAATTGTACTGGTCTCATACTTAATTTTCATTTTATTTGCACCTCTTAGGTGAAGCAAGTTTGGTAGACTGCATTTGTCATGATTCCAGTCTGAGATGAGAATGAAGCCTCTTATTTTCCTGACTGGCTCACCCGTACAAGCTGATAATTCTTTTGGGAAGAGCTGCATCTTATTGCTTAGGGTGAGAAGCATTCAGCCTCTTGTGTTTTCCCCTTGAAGCAGCACAGTTTGCTGAATTTTAAGTTATTGTTGGCCTAGCTAATCAGGGTCCTATAGCTATTGCAGTAAGTCTTCAGCCACTTAAAATACACTCAGATGTTCCCAGGGACTGGGTTGGTGCTGGTAAAGACATTATCTACCCCCACCACTTGTACCCTGCATCACTGCAAGTCACAACACAAAGATCCAAACTGAGGAAATGATGAATTAGTTCCTGAAAAGCATCAGAGGAAAACTAAATTTGGTGAAAGGATCTTCATATTAGTTGACACATTGTTAACATGGGCATGTACAAAGGATTTCAGCTTCTTGGGCTGTTTCTGCTTGGATTCAGCCTTCAAGATGGAGACGTGCATTTCTTGGTACGTCTCTGCTTGCTCAAATTGCTTCCTCTAAGCTCCCCATGGCTTGGCAAAGGGTCTGTGTGGCCCTGTAGCAATCCCATTCAGGCAGACACACAGCCTCACTGCCTCTGAGGCAGGCAACAGCAGAGCTCTTGAGGAAGGGCAGGCAAATGCAGGTAAGTGGGGAATACCAATGCTAATTGTAGTGTAGGCTAAGGCAGGAGCTTCAGCAGAAAATCTCTGGCCAGCTGCTATGCAGGAGGACAAGCTGTTCTGTAATATTTCTTGCTCAGATGAGATGGATGTTCAAATGCTTTTACATATCTTTGAAGTCAGAAATAATATTTAGGATAATCTATAAACTGGCAGACACAAAAGGCTCTGGGAACAACCGAAGGAAGCAACTGAGAGGTCTGCATTATCCAGCACAACATGGTTCAGCAGTCTCATTAGTGTGGAGGAATGGTGCATCTGATTAAATGCTACCAGCTGTCAGTTTACCTAAGATGAAGATTAGCAGGTAGAGACATCCCAGATAGGTCTGGAAGGAATCCATCTGGCCCTGCCAGTCCAGCCACAGCTCTGCCCAGCCCTGTGCACCCTCCCTGGCCATATGCACCCTACCCAGCCCTTTGCAACCTTTCCAAGGCTGCCAGTGTGGCAGAGGGTGATAGACTGGCTTTGTAGAAAAGCAGCTTGGCTCTGGAAGTAAATAGCTGTTTGCAGTCATGGTCTCTTGAATTCTTCATGCTTTTTCTTAGCATTTTGCAGGCTCATTGCCATGTGCAGTGGATGGGGGAGAGGTCTGTGCTGAGACATCCTTTCCTGGGCATGGGACAGGGGAGCTGGAGCAAGGACTGAGAGATAGCAATGTGGTCTCTGGAGGAGTGCTCTGACAGGCTTCCTGTGCATGCCAATGAGCTCCAGGGAGAATTCAGCTGACAGGAAACCAATTTCCTCCCTCCACTTGCCACTGCATGAGAAGACGAGAGAGTGCTTAGGAGGCAAGGCCAAAACCATTCTGTTGTGTTACATGGCACACAGGAGACCTGAACAATACACTCAGAGCCCTTCTTCTCCTTCCAGAGGCCTTTGCACCAGTGTAACTCCAAAGAACTTGGTGGAGCTACACCTTTAACAATGAGAACAGACAGTCTGGACCCCTTGAGCAACATAATGGGAGAGCATTAAAGAGGCAGAATTACTGGTGTCAGAAGAGAAGACAGCTTAGTGGTAGCCTCTGACAGTAATAAGAGAGTAAGAGGCTTCTGCTGGGACTTCCTCCCAGGTTTTCCTCATCAGAAGGGCAAGGGCTGAATTACATAACCTTTGAATATACAGAGGAATTAGAGTGAAATTACAGGCTCTAGGTGACCTGACAGATTTTAAGTGTAACTCTTAGGGGGAAAAAAATAGTAGGGAAAAGCTCCTTTTCCCTATAAAATTGAAATATAGTAAGTAATGGTATATGTCAGTCCCACCAGAAGTCTCCACATTTCCCTTCACTCTCAGACTTCAGCTTAATAGGCTCCAAACATAGCCTGCTCTAACAGCCAGTATTCTGACATCTCTTGGTGTTATCTAGAAAATGTCAGCAGCTCAAATGCAGAATAGAAATGTGGCTTCAGTTTTTCTTTCAAGCAATTTTTTTTTTGTCCTTTGACATCCAATAGCTGCAGGGGTGATGCCTCAATTTGGGAAGTAGCTGCATTAAATGAAATGTGATAAAAAGAAACATCCAAATTCCAAACAGGTTTCAGATTAAGTTTTTGAATATGTAAATTTAGAAACATAAATTTAAATTCAAACCACAGGGTAAAATACAAACCAAAAAAGAGCAGCAGCATTTCGGCTGCTTGGAAAATTTAATACAAGATGCTTTCTTCTTTTTATGGGTTTGCAAGTTCCAGGCAGATGGAAACATCATGAATATGATATAGGTACATCTTGGTCAAATTAAATTTAAAATAACGTAAAATAAAATTTAGTGAGGTACAGACTTTCTGTACATGTGATGCATGAACAAGTTTTGTGGCTAGCTAGAGGCAGACTAATACAGCATTTTAGCATATTACATCTTCTGCCCCTTTGCTTTTCAAACTTCACTGCCATGTGTTCTTACAATTCTGTTCACTTTGAGGGTTTTGCAACAAAATGCTTTACTGGCTTTCAGATTTCCTTCATTTTGTTGTGGTCCCCTTGTACTTCTAGTGGTTTGCATGGGTCCAACAAGAACCTGACTTTCTGGCCCATCTCCTGCTGTCTCAAGCCTTGCACACCTTTAGCCACTTTGGGATGAGAAATTTCAGGAGTGCTTTAAAAGCCCAGACATCTGATGAAAACCACGCCTTTAATATTCTTCCTGACTTATTTACTGCATAGCTGTAATCTTAAATTCAGGATTGCTAAACTGATGCTTGTTTTTCCTCTACATGAATTTCTGCCTTCTTCACAAATTTTTCCAGTATCATGAATCATAGAATCATATAGGCTGGAAAAGACCTTTTAGGTCATTTAATCCAACCATGAGCCCAGCACTGCCAAGTCCACCAGTAAACCATGTCCCTAAAACGTCTACATGCCATTTAAATACCTTCAGGGACAGTGATTCACCCACCTTGCTGGGCAGCCTGCTCCAGTGCTTGACATGCCTTTCTGTGAAGAATATTTTCTTAATATCCAGTCTAAAACTTCCCTAGAAAACTTGAAGCCATTTCCTTTTGTTCTATGTGTTATCTTTGGTTCAGTCTCCCCACATCACCTCTAGATTTTGGCATTTTAATCATTGTAATACTTTTCTGGAAGCTCGACTTCTTTTGCCATCAACACTTACTTTCTCGTTGCCTTTGGTTTTAGCAGTTCTACATTCCTGAAAGTAATTTAAAACATCTCCTGTTCAGGTCATCTTTCAGACTTATCTCTGACCACAACTTACTGCTCTTCATGATTTGGTCAAAATTTCTCACTTCTGCATTTACGGCCTTTCATTTCTTAACTTCACCATTTCTATTTATATGAATAAATTATGCCACTGACCATACCATGTCCTGCAGAATGGTTACAGCCTATTCTGCCCATCAGTCCACTGTTCTACCTAAAAGATCCCTCTTTTTCCCATGTTGCATTTTGGATTTTGGGAAAAGCTCCATATGCTTAGAGGTACTAATATTCACCTCTGTATAATATCATTTTAAAAACCAAAACACTGCTGTTGCTAGTTGGCTCAGTGATAGTTTCTTTTCCCATGTTTTGCATTCCAGCTTACTTTCACATTCATGCCATTTCTCTTCATTACCTCTTTGCCACAAGTCATTAACAGTAAGATCAGCAACAAAACCTGCCACCAAAGAAACCTCCAAATCCTGCACCAGATACAGCACTATCAACAGCAGGTTATCCTTTAAATCATATCACAGACGCCTCTGCATCTGTGTTTCTACCATACAGCCTCAAATCTGAAAGAAGCTGCCATCACACAGTGGTATCACCAGCTGCTGCCAAAATATAGATTCATTGGTGGCAAATATCATTTCACTATTCTGCTGAAATCTGACTTTTAAGAAAGAGGAATGTGTTTGATTTTTTTCTTTCATTTAGACCCATTAGAAAAAATAAATAGTTCTGGTTTTGTACCCCCACAAAATCTGAGTGTTAGTCATAATGTTAAAAAGCCTCCCTACCAAGAGATATGCAAGACTTCCCTAAAAATCCTTCCAATGAATGCTTAAGTCTGTTTTTCTTTCTAATTCTAACAAGGTTTAAGGTCTTGTGTTCAGTCTTCCTCTCCCCATTAAAATATTGTGCATATTACCAAAACATAACTGGCACTTAAATGATATGCTGCTATTGCCTTGAGTCAAACAGATATGCAAAAGGGGCAGCAGGAATATGTGATAAAGCCAATTTTGGAATGGAAACTAATGCTTTCTTTAGCACTAATCTAACTCAGAGGGCATTTTGGATTCAAATTAATGGACTGTCAGCAGCTGCTTATAAAATTAGGTTCCAAAAGTATACTGCAAATCTAAAACTTTAATTTCTTGCAAACAGCTGCAAGGAATCTCTTACAACTCCAGTGCTACATGGAAGTGGAAGAAGGTTTGATTTTTGTTCTGTAAATATTTACCTTTTCTACCAGTTTCATCAGTATACTGCTTTTTGGATCAAAAGATTTTGAAAGCAGAAAGTAATTGCTGACGAATAATAACCTGGCACTCTTATGTACCTGTGAATCGTGTACGATTCATGTATAGAAACATGAATCAGCTCAGTAATATAGAAGATTGGCCAGAGGGCAGACTTAGATACTAGCACCCTTATTGGTGAAATCCAGAGCAGGTTTTATTATTTATGATTGTCTTTGGCGTGTGCATAGGAGACTTGGCAATGCCATCATACTAGAAGACTTTTAATCAGCTCAAGGAGCTTAATTTAATACCAGAAAATGTATCAAGGCAAATGTTAAAGAAGCTGGCCTGTCAGTCAGTGAGCAGCTGAGGAGCTGAAGGACAGCATGTGAAATCATTAGACAGTGAGTGCCAGGACTAACAAATGCCAAGGTAAGGGCTGGAAAAAGCCCACAGGCTAATAGCTCACCAAGGGGAACGAGCAGCTGAGGATCCCTCTGTGTTCTGTGTCCTGCCCACCACTGTTGCTGTGCTCAGAGACTAAGTTAGCTCACAAGCCAGGATCCAACAGCTAAGCTGCATTCACACATGACTAAAGGGAACCTTGGTAAGGATGTGACATGTGTAGCTTAAATTTATGGTTCATCTGCTATGTGAGTGGTATCTTGAACAGAGTCCAACAACTCTTCCATCAGCTGCATCCATATGCTATGCATGTGTTCCCTGCTAAGCACATCTTTTAAATTTAGTCCTTGTGGGTGCATGTTCTACACTTTCTCCATGTTTGTGGCTTTTGTGTGCATTCTTTAGAAAAATACTCCTGTTCATTCAAAGGCTATCCTGAGCTCTTCAGTTGCTCTCCAGCCATTCAGCTGTGACCTCAGCAAGACACCTCAGTGCATTCACTTCATGTTCCTGCCCAGCTGTGCGACAGCCACCGCTGCACTGTGAGTTCTGAGCTCCCTGGGGAGTTGCTAGTGCTTCCCTGCTCCTTGGTTCAGAGGTGGTGGACATCCTGCTGCTGCTTGCAATGATGTTTGCCTCTGTTTGAAATTTATAGACTCTTAGAGTGATCTGAATGTTGCAACAGGTGTTTTCTTTTCTGGTGGATTTTAAGCCTCATTCATCAATTTTTTAATTAGTGTTTAGCATCAACCATTTTTGTCACATTTTTGTCATGCAGGGTAAGGAGTGAGTGTTTGTATCTATGGAAGAAGCAGTTGCCCTCCATGGTTCTCTCCCGAGTTTCCAAAGTGAAAGAACCTTTCCTAGATGAAACTGTGAGCCTAACAGAAATAAGTGTCAAACTAGCACAATGGCCCCCACACAATAGATTATAAAAGCCTTTCTCTGGCAGTCATTTGTTCCCAAGTCGTCTTCTGGAACAGAACATACTGCCCTACACATCATTGAAGAACTGAAGACTCAAGAAAAGTAAGAAAATTAGAGGGGAGACAAAATATGAAATACTCCTTTCAGAGCCAGCAAATGTGATGTTCTGATATTAAATACTAGTGCCATTCTTCAGGCTTGAGAGTCCAGATTTATAAAAGAAATGCATAGCACTTCCAAGAGGAGGGCAGGAAAGGCAAAACACTGAAAATGTAATGAATTTGGACACAAAATTATATTTCACATAAAAATGTTATGAGGAAAAACAAGAACAGTGAAGTGCTAAAAAGTATCGTCTGCACATTCACGAACTAAACTGTAAACTAACATTTGAAAATTGAATAGAGGTAAAGCTTAAAAGCAGAGGGATTAAGAAATCTGCTACAGCTCACATGGTAATCTGTGCCAGAAAAAAAGTATAGAATTTGGATGTCTTCTGGTTTTAATGACACACGCTGTTTCCTCTTCCCACAGATAACCCTACTGATGTTGTCGTCTTGCAAGGAGAGGGTGAATTAAAAAATAGCATCTATTCAAATATTTAGCACTTGCCCACAGTAGAATTCGTGTTACCTAACTTCAGCAGACTGAAAGTTGGAAATGGTATTCATCTGCCCAAATTTAGATTCCTACAGTGCCAACGTCAACAGCTGAGCGAGTCATACGGACTCCTTTATAGGCAATGGAGAGAAACAGGCACTTCTGATGCGTAAGCACATCTCATCCTAAAAAATATGTCTAAAAGAGATCCAGCAAATCACATGTAGACATGGCTTTTCCTCCATCAACTATAAAGAGAATCCAGACTGTTATCATTATGATATAGGCTTTTAAAGTTCAGCAAGATCCATCTCTCTCCTGGTGTCTAATCTAAACTGGTCATTCTTGTTCCCTTGTCATGTTGGCAGAGAGAAGCTGTCACTTCCAGAGATCTTGGTCATCTTGGCCATCTCCCTGAGCTACTAACACCTAAGAGAGCTGGTATGAGCTGCCTTCCACAGGTATTTGCTGTTGGGGGGTGGAAGCCTCAGGCGTTGCTGAGGAATGTGAGCTGAGAGGATTGACATTATTTCAGCCATTCCTCATTCCATGTCTATTTTTGTAGGTTTAAAATGTTGTCTCCAGAGATATAGAAGGCTTAGAAGGACAGTGTCAGAGAGGACAAGGGGGCTTCAAAGACAAGTATACTCTGAATCTGAGTATTTTTGTATGTATCATTTAAGCCACTGCCTTCCTTTACGTTTTCCCCTTCCTCTGTCAGTAGCTACCACAGTTGAGGTTGGTGAGGAAGAGCATTTATCCTATTTTTTCTTCAGAGGTGCTGTGTTGCACACAAAAGGATTGGAGACCTGTGCCAGAGCCAGTCTGCCTTCCTCTCCCAAAGTCAGAACATTGCTTGACCAATCACACACTCTACACTTGGGAGAAAATGCAAAAAAAATAACCAAAAAACCAAACTGAGGAGGCATAGGAAGTCACAACAATGAATAGGATATTAAGGATAATAAAACTGGAAATGGCTTATTATTTTCCCTCCATTTTGTCCTGTATGTGAGATAATCCCTCAATTCACAGTTATTTCATCCCTCTCAGATTCAGGCAGGGATCCTTGGAGTAGGTAAATGGTGGGCTGCAGGTTTTTCTGGTCGTTGCACTGCCTTTTTTCTGCTCCATGCCAAGTGAGGTGTGAGGTTTCCTGCTGATCTCTGGTGTAGTTCTCTGATGTGGCTGCACACACACACATGTGAGCACTCTGACACAGAGATCACCATCTCAGGAAGGTGCAGTGGCATGGGTTGTGAAGGGGCTCATTTTTCATCCCTCCTGGTTCTGCTGGAAACAGCTGGCACAATATACACTTTGGCCTTTGTTTTGCACTGTCTCTCCAGAAAGCCATGCTAAGAGGCTCATATCTCTTTTTTTTCCTGTTCAAGCATACTTTAATTACCTGCTACATGCAAAATGGATTCTCATTAGACAGAATCTTTTCCTAAAACCTTCGTGATTAAGCAGTAGCAATTATTGCTCATGCCATTAAGCTTAGTCAGTCACCAGGGAAGCTTTGTGAGAGCAGGAAGATGGGATCTCTGCTTTCCAGTGCAGGGACTCTGCTTTTGGTCTGTGTGTGCACAGCCCTCAGCCTGGGGACCAGGGAGCATTACACTTTGAGGCTACACATGGGAAGGGGTTATTTTTACTTTGCTCTTTGGCATACTCCCTGACCCCAGCATGGGGAGGTGGCAAGGCCAGGCAGTCAGCAACACTGTCAGGCCAGCAGGTGAGCTCATGTCACACAGCTTCACACCTCTGCTCCCCAGTCCTGTTTTCATATGCAAGCCATAGCAGCCCTGCATGCTGGACTCTCTGCTCCTGAGCCATGTGAGCCATCCTTGGAGCCTCCACTCCTTATCCCCAGCTCCTGCAGGCTTGCTGCCTGCTGCCTGGACAGCAGCTGAGCAGCCAGCAGCTGCTGTAAGGCTTGCTGGGGGAAGGGATTCCTTCTTTAATTTTTCCAGGTCCTTTTGTGCTATCCTTGTTGGCAGCACACCTGCCAGGCTGTCTGACTCTAGGGCCAAATTGTACTTCTCGATTAACTCACAGCTCATGTGGAAGCTGTGTTCTCTGTCAGTCAGCTCAGGGTCTGGAGGATATCTAGGGACCCCTCAGGACCAAACTTAAGTCCAAAGTCTGGGCCAAACTTAGAACTGAGCTTTCTACTGCATGAGAGGGATACATTAGGCAGAGGATTTCTAGAACCTTAACTTGGTCTGATTTTTCCCAAGCAACTTTACTCAGTCTGACCCCAAATGGTTCAGCCAGAGGCCAGATTCTCAGCAGTGACATGTGCAGGCTGAGGATGGACAGGCAGCATGGGAGGAGCTGGCTCTGGGTTAGGTTCAGCTCTGCCAGCCTCTGAAAGGAGTGTAGGACATCAGAGGAACTGCTCCAAAGCACAGCATGAGCACCAGTCCCAAAGGCTCAGCAGAATTGCTTACTCTGTCTCACCATCCTCATCTGTTCTCATGCTGGCACATTTGGGATGAACACAAATACAAAACAGAGCAAACTCAGAGAGAACAAAGGCTGGAAACAGGCTCCAAGAAACTGCCTCATCTGCTTCCTCAGCAGATTATACCTGGATCATCACATATTAAATATGATGGCCATTAAAGTCTGTTCAAGGCATTAGTGATGCACTGGATGAAAAGAACCTCACATGCACAGTGAGAATTAGATCACTGCCTGCTTGTTTCAGGGGAAACACAAGTCCTGTGTTACAAGAAACAGCAACAAAACACTCCCTGTTCACTGCTGCCTGTGCATCTTTTCTGTTTTCCTAGGTGTGACTCTCTCACCAAGTGGAAAAGACACAGCTCCATGGCATCCCAAGGCATTTCTCTTTCTGCAGTGCTACTCTCTGCAGATCCACAAGTCAGATCACTTAAGCTGAAGCTCAAACCTTGCTGCTACCCTGTGTCTCTGTCAACTTTATATGCTTTGTCAGTGCAGCTTCTGCATTTGCAGGAGGAGCATTGCCTTTTCTCAGTCTCTCTCATTTCTGTCCTTCCTGACTTTTTAAATTCAGTATCCGTAGGTTATAAAGCTGGCTGCTTGCTTGTTCTGCTCCTCAGCTCACAGGACACCTAATAATAGCACTTACCTGGAACATTTAGTTCTCCAGGAATGGCACAAACCCTGATCACCACACTGGGTTTGTGAAGGAGTTGAATATCTGGCGCTGATTTATCTGAAGGACTGGGAAGGATGACAGCTCCCCCTTCTGCTCTGCCCCCGAGTCCCTATCTTACATTCCCATATGGACACTTTCACTTGTCCCCAGTTCCTTCACACTATGCTCCTGGGACTGTAGGTGTTACCCAGGAGCAGGGACTTTTCTGTCTGACACTCCTAAGCCCATGGCACATCCAGGAGTTTTTTATGCCATATGATCCCAGCATTTATTCCCAATATTATTGAGCTTAGCCCCAGAGCACAGCTGTGATACTCAAAATGATATTAAGAGTAATTTTATGGAAAAGTAAAAGGAAAACTAGTGACTATTGAATATGCAATAGCCATGCAGGGGCCAGGGCAGAGGTAAAGCTATCCTCAGGACCTTCAGAGGACTTCAGAATTATGCATATCCTTCTAGAACATGATGCAGATATATCAAATGAAGCAGCAGGAACTAGTCCCAGCTGGGATGAGGACTCACACAGGACATCCCAGTGAGGTACATCTTACACAGAATATCTGCACACAGATTCTTCCCCTTCACTCCCTACATCATCCTGCCTCTCATCTCAGCCTTAGCAAGTAAGATTCATGAAATTTGGAAACAGAATGAGTAGTGAAAAATAAATAAAATTGTTCTGCATGTCAGCAATGTTTCCTGTTATTCCCAGAAGGTAGATAACAGGCACTACATAATCCTGCTGACATTAATAATTCTTGCATTCTCCTCCATTCCATCAGTGCTGTGAAACTTGCTAAGTCTAACATGAAAAATCTGAACGTGATGGACTGTGCTGAGATTGCTCAGAATTCTCAATATTCAGCTGAAAATAAACTAGAGCCCTGATGCCAAATCTTCAGTGCTGATGACTTTTCTTCCATCTCAAGCAGAAAAAAGACATTTCTCTTTGCCTGCTTAAAGTTAGTCATATAATCCTCTAATCAGTAGAGTGTTGGTCTATCATTTGCAAATCAGAATAGATGTCAAGAGACAAAATATAAAAACTGAACATTCATTGCTCATCCACTGTAATCACCATGAATATATCATTGTATCTGAGAGCAGAAGTGCCAGGTTAGTTTTATTTGCAGGTTGCTTAACATCATTTCTTTTAAACCTGGCTAATGTCTCCCAGGCACTGCTGTCAGATTGGTAGCCTCTGAGTAGATCTGACTCTTCTCTCTCCCATCACATTTATTCTTCTGCAGTTGGACATATTTTGAATCTTCATGCCCAAGTCAACTGAGAGACACCTCCAGCCACTTCTGGTTTGAGAGCATCACAGAGTAACCATCCCAGGCTCCACACCACTGCTCTTTTATCCTTTAGCCTCTCTCCCATATAACCTGCTATCCAAAATCCTTCTGAACAAAATGCATTTCCTAGACTGCCATCTTCTCTAGTTCTCTCTTTAAAAGTCCTTCTGTAACTGTCCAAGCACAAAATCTTTCCAAACAGAAGAGTAATCATATCCCTTTTCCCAACTTTCCTCCAATTCCTACAGATTGCTCAGAGCACTTCTGGCCCCTTTCATTTCCTTTCCTTGTACCTGTCTTGGGACAGCATGTGGTGCCAGGAAGGACTTACACACATGTGCTTCAACTCTCACCAGTAGGAACTTTCCCCTGATTTCATCTCCTTCCTCACTACTTGCCACAGCTGAAAGATGAACAAATGAAAGAAATGGCAATATAAAACCCTTCTCTGGGTTCCCTTGTTTGCTGTCTTTAACTCTTCCTAGAGTATGTAAATGGGACCATGACTATCTCCAGATTTTAGCCTGCACCCAGCATATTTGTTCTGAGCAACAGAGAATGGGGAGGACCCTAAGTCTGAGCCACCAGGTACACTTTCAAATCATCTTTGGAACCCTGTCTGCAGGTTATTCTGTAATATCAGCCTTTGTCCTAACCCTGGAGGTGCAGCCATGTGCTGCTGGTGTCAGAGAAATGGGAAGCAGGAGCAAGCAGAGTAACAGGGCTCCCACATAGTAATTTTCTGTTAGCCCTAGTGCCTCCAGTGTTAGCCTCCAGTGACCAGGTATAACCACACAGGAGATCCCCTCCACAGAGAGATCACCAAGGGAGCCAGGCAGGAGAGGAGGTGGAAATGTCCTTCAGACACCTACCCCAGTTTCCTTCTTCCCTTTGCCATCCCTTCCCTGCAAGGACTCCCTCTCTGCCGTAGGACTCTGGCTCCTCTTCAACTCACACCCCTCCTGATAATGTAAAGCTATAAGGGTGGCAGGCTCAGGGTTATCACTGAGCATTCCTGATAGTGCTGCTGGTGCCTTGACAAGGGCAGTGGATTTTGTACAAGTCCAAGCCATTGTTTCAGACTGCCATGAGTGGCAGGAAGCCTGCACAGCATCAGTTACACTCTGCTCACATTTGGGGGTTAATTTGTAATCAAAAAGGCTGTAAACCTTTGTTTTGTTTTGTTTTGTTTTGTTTTTTTTCTTTTTTCATGTAATGACTGTTCAGATTCTGCAGAAGCAGAGGGTTTCACAGAATCACAGAATATTGAGATTTTCAAGGGAAAGAAAGGTATGCCATTTTCTTGCACCAGCCATGATGTCTAGTGCTGTTAAGTATTTCATCCAAGTGAAGATAAGACAATCTGCAGCTTTCACAACTCTTCACATCTCAAAATTAACAGAATGGGGAAGGAGAAATTATATCTTGACCTAGTGGTTTGTTTTAATCATACAAACTATCTTTATAACCTCATGCACAGCTGATACATAGCAGGAGTACGGTATTTTCCCTTGATGAAGGTGAATTTATAAAGGCAAATAAACCAAATTACACAGTGAGTTGGCAGGGAAGATGTTTGCCACTTCTGTCCCAAAGAGGTGGAGATTGTGGGGAACAAGCCTCTCTCAGCTTCATTTTCTCAGGGACCCTTTGGCTGTCCCACCCCTGGCACATTGGACAGAGTTTCTCAGAAGTCCTACCCAGCTGAAACAGCTGCTCAGCTTCCTCTGCTGCCACAGCCAAATCAAAAGTGGGCCAGGAAGAAACAAGATACATCTGTCCCATGTAGAAAAGGCAGGAATATGGTTGCATGAGCCTTACTAAGCCTATGGGAGTAGAAGATGGATGAAGATTGGCTTTGGTTTGAGCCACTAGGAGCAAAAGACAATGCCAGTCGGAGAGGCCCTGCTGGATTTCCTCTGCTGTGGGGCAGCCAGGGCTCCTTCCAGGGCAGCTGGATCTTCCTGTGCCTCCAACACTGCAGTCACTGGCACTGGGCAGCAAAAACTGAGACCAGCAAATGATATCCAATTCCATGCCAGAGATCCAAAATGGATTTTGAAATAAGCTTTGCCTAAGGGTGAAGAAAGAAGCAAGGTGGCATTTTTAATTTGGGAATTAGCTCATCCTTACAAGACTAAATCTCAGACAAACAGCTTCTGGAAGGACCTAAGCAGGGACTGGGATGGAAAATGTCTGGAGACATGGCTGATTTCTGTCAAACTGGACTTAATGGTGATTGTAGCCACCTACTTCTGTTGCAAAAAGCAAACAGTCAAAGTGATTCAGGCACCAGATAATTGACAGAAGAGAAAGGTTAAGATCCACACTGGTGTAGAAGGCAGACCTCAATCCATCCATGCCAACCTGGTATCCCTCATCCACAAAAGACAAAATCAATTGAAACAGACACAGGAGCATGCTACAGGAAACAGACAGCCTCACTTAGAAGAAGGAGGAGAAAACAGTTGTTATGCTGAAGGACAGCACTTGTGCAAGAACAAAAGGGTATGAACAGGTCACAAATACATTTTTGAATATGATTATGGGACATAGTGCCTACAATACCAAAGGATTTGCTTTGGTGACCAGGATACCCCATTGGTTTTAAGTTGTGCAGCAAATCCCCTTGCTGTTGGTCCTGATCAATTTTTCTGATATTAGCTTTATGTTTCTTCCCAGCTAGTCATTTTTAACTCCTCAGGGTGTAACATCTTGGTGTATTTGTCATAGCAAAGACATATTTGGAGCAAGAGTACCTACCCCAACCCCCCTGCTCACACCCAGAGTCATGTGGAAGGCAGCAAAAGCTCTTCCTGATGCTGGTGAGAGAAAGGGAAAGAAAAGAGAAGGGTCTGCCTAAATCACACTTCACAGAAAAGGCTACCTGAACATTAAAAACTGGGAGAGTTGTTGAAACTGTCTTATCTGCAGGGAAAGATTTACAGACGAGTGATGAAACTCTCATATGAGAACACGTGGAAAGCTTTTGCACTTGGTATAGCTGTGACCAAGGTTTTTTGGTTTTAATGTTGTGCTAGGCAGGCTGGGGACTGTTTCTGTCCCCATTGGATTAGGAGGCATCTTCCTGACTTGCTGCATCTTGGATGGCAGGGCAGTGGAGGCAGAGAGGAGTCTGTTAGCTGCTTCATTGGAGATTATCCTGTGATTCCTTCCCTCTCTAATTTTTATGCTCAGGGCTCTGGGGAGGCAATGTGCTGCTTACTGAGGTTCTGGACTAATTTTCTAGGCAAAGAATCCTCCATCAGTGACACATCATTTTTAGTTATTTTGAGAAGAAAAGAATGTGCTTTTTTATGTGGGTTTCTTTGGGCTCCAGAAACTATAAATGTCTTCATTTTTAAGTGTCAGCCTTGACATGCACAGCTGATTTAGACCTCAGTGATAAATATATCTGCTCAGCTATGTATCTTTTTTTTGGGAGTTATAATTGAATTAAAATTGTCTACTCTGTGGGCAGGCTGTGATAGGTAATTAAGTTTATTGATTATGCCATGGCTCGGTTTGTCAGATGTACAGCGCACCCCGCACTCTAATTGCTATTATATATACTGGACAGAGCTCATCTCAGATGGTTTAAGCTGGCATAAGGCCATTCCTTCAGCGACAGCTTTCACGAGTTTGGGACTTTATGTTACTGCTGGAGCTGTGTAAGAGGATCTTAGGCAAAACAGACGAACCTCATCTTGTTTGAAAGTGCTATAAAATTATACATTTATCTAGATCAGCAGCCTGGTGGATTTAATAGTCCATAAGGCTCCTCTCTAAACCTGGGCTGATTTATAGGTTCACATGGAGGCTGTACTGAATTTTCACTTTCCAGTCTGAAGCAAAAATTGCCTTTGACTGAGGACTACACTGAGCACTGAGCCCTAAACTCGGTAGAGAATCATCTGGGTTGAAAATTGCAAAGAACTAATTATTTGCAGAGTATTTCTTTTCAGGCAGTGCAAATAACTGGTTTTACCTAAACAGACACAGCTCTTCACAGAGTAATAAAATGCAGTTTGATGCCAGTGCTAAAATGAAATAGGGGATAATGGGAAGGGTAGTAGAAGACCTGAAGGAGAGTCAGTGGACTCTCTGTGGTGAAGCTTGGGCAAAAGAGGGTCAGAGAGATTGTGGGAAAGGGAAAGGCACATTCGTGCAAGGTTTCAGAGGGACTTCATTGTACTGAAGTGGTGCTGAAAGGAATTTGAGGTGCTCAGAGAGCAAAAGGGCACTACTTTTCCCATCTCCCACACCTTTGATCAACACCATCTCCTCCTGGGCACTAGTAGGCTGCACCTCTTAGGAGAGGAGGGAGGAAGGGTCAGGTTGGGACAGGGCCTGCAGGAAACCAGCACAGAAAGACTCCTTGCTCCTGCTCCAGGAGATGTGGGCTGGCAGTGGGTATTGCTGCACGGGTTACTGCCTCCTCCACTCAACCTGCCCAGCTCTGCCTGTAGCAGGAGAAGCCTGTGGGGCAGGCAGCAGGACAGGAACTCAGCTCAGGGCAACCCCTTCCATGCAGGGTATTTCCACCCAGCTACAGATTACATTGCCATAATTTCATGCTGTGCTCTCCCTCTAGTATCAAGCCAGCTCTCATCACACCACCCAGGGAACATCAGTAAAGCCACACAATGTGACCACAACAGTCTTGCACTCCAACAGTCCTGCAGGCTTTGATAAACTTCCAGAAATCCTGAGATCTTTTCTCCTTTCCTTTCCTTTCCTTTCCTTTCCTTTCCTTTCCTTTCCTTTCCTTTCCTTTCCTTTCCTTTCTTTTCCTCTCCTCTCCTCTCCTCTCCTCTCTTATCTTCTCTTCTCTTCTCTTCTCTTCTCTTCTCTTCTCTTTTCATTTTTAGAGGTAAGAACTAATTCATTGTTGTGCATGTGCAAAACAACCCACAGCTGCAAAAGTCTGATGAGTCTGTGCAGCACCACTGACTTTGAGGCCATTGTGTTCTTCCTCTATGTCAAGTCTGGCCAGTTACTTGTTCCTCAGTCTCTACTTGAAAACAGTGCAATTCATAACTTTCAGGAGCATGTAGTGGCATTGAAGTATGACATGAAGGCCTTAATCCCACAATTCATAGAAGTTGCTGCTGAACCTTGTGGGACTTCTGCTGAATGCACTGGGACCACCCACATTTTTAAAGCTAGACTTTGCTGGAGGAGGTCTTTTGATCTGAGCTTTTGAGGGACAGACAAGCTTATGAAAATCAGATACTGGGCATCCAAATTCAGTTGAGGATACTGGTTTTCCTCCCCTTTAACAAACTTGGGTTGCAGGAACCAGAGAACAAAATAGATTAACTTGTATTGCATGAGATACGTATTGCCTCCAAGACTTTACATTGAAGCTGAGGCATATTTCCTGCCCAGAAGACTGAAAAACACTGTGAGAAATGTGTCTGAAAAGGCTGCATCTGAAATGTGATAATCCACTTTCAAGGAGAAGAAGGCAGTAAACCTATTTTCAACTATACTAAAAGATTTTTTTTTTCCTTTTGGCTTTCTCTCCATCCAAATCCTTGAGCCTGTTTATTGCTTTCTCCTTATGATTGAAGCTGCTTCTAGTGGTCTCTGCAGCTAAGCACTTCAGTCTTAAAATCTGAACAAAGAGAATATGCCATGAGGGAAAGAGGTGCTGCTGGAAGGAAAGTCAAGGTTGAGGCTATCTCCTCTGAATACATGACAAGATGCTAAAGATATATCTTTATAATCACACATAATAAAATGCTTTTAAACTTCTGCTTAAATGCAAAGCCTTTCTGATGGTCTGTGTTCAAAATATGTTGGAAAAATAAATGGCAATTCACAATTTCATGCTACCCCACGTATTTCTGGACAAAGTTGTTACATATATTACCTTTCTGAAACAGAAACTACATCCCTAACTTCTTTCCCCCTTGTAGAACTGCTGCTACTATACAATAAATGGAGTTATCCAGGGCTTACATGCTCCAAAGGTCTGAATTATCCCGAGCTGATCCATTGCACTTTCAGATTATCAGAGCTGACAAGATATTTCCTGCCAGCTGTGCCCTTAATGGGACCTAAGTGATGCTCCTTGTAGTCCTCTATTCCTGAGCAGCTGAGACAAGAAGATTGGGAGCTGAATTTACTGGATGTTTGATTAGCAGGGTTTTGGCTGCTTCCCCCCTGTAGCGAGCTCTCAATGATTCACTCAGTCCTAGCAGGAAAGCCCATTGGTGGTGACCATGGAGGCTACCTTGGGACTCCTCTGAGAGACCTCAGTGAGGGACCAGAGGATTCTTTTCTGTGCTAAGCACCAGGAAATCTGCAGTTTCTATTTCCCTGACAAGTGCTGATGTTAAGAAGGAACTGCTAAGCTGACACAGCTGAGCTTATGGACCGGATCTGCCAGAAATGATAAGAGGATAGGAAAGCGATCTTAGGTGAGAAGGGTTGAATTTCTCATCAGTCTGGTTTAGCAGTAACAGAGAGGATATTCCTGGAGAGCACTCTGCTTCTGCTTAGAGAGATGAGACTTTTAAAGTGAATAAACAGAGATGTGCTGGGCAGCAAGAGTCAGGGCACAGACCAGAAGCTGCCCACTATCAGGGATCTGGATCCCAGGATGATGGGATCTTTATCCTTTTGGATGTATAGGTGGGTTATTAGATCTCTTGTGAATGGAGAGAACTCCTCCATATGCTTTTTCTCAACCACACAACTTTTCTGCCTTTTCCTTCTTGTCAGGTTGGATGTCAGGTTAAATTATAGAAGCAACAGTAGAAAGGGGAAAAAAATCAACCTATACCTGCATTGTTTTGACTTGCTGCCCTTGCTCCACTCTTACATGTATGACCTGCAGACCATGTTGTTCTTTTCTTTGTTTCTTGTTGCACTGGAGGTGCAGTTGTATTTGAGATTCTTGGCAGCCATGGGATGAGAGAGGGAAGAGCTGACTGTACAAAGAGCAGCCGCTCTTTTAGGTTACACGCAACACTGTGAAAACACAATTCAGACATTAATAAAAAAGCAATTATTGCAGTTTGAGACCAGACAAGCATAGAAAAATTGGAGCCTGATGAATATCCACCTGAGCAGATAGGACATCTCAACAAAGCCACCACAGGATACATCTGTGTGGGTGTCATTGAAAGATATATTAGTTGTCAGTGAGAAAAGTTCTGCTATGGAAATGCAGTCTTCAGCCTGCTGATAAAGCTATGGCTGAGTGCTTGGGGCAGTCATATTTTTCCCCTTGAAATGTCAAAGATAGATTTAAAAATTCTTGAAAGTCATCTGACAGCAAATGGCCTCTGAGATTCAAGAAGGACTCTCTGCAGGCTGGAAAAATTACTTTGCTTTCAACTGTTCTTCAGTCTATTGGGTACATTACCATTAGATCCATTCTTATTAAAAATGGGACCCTTACTACAGGAACTGGAGTTTTCAATTATTTTATAATAGACCATGTTTCCAGAACACAAGTGCCACAAGTATTTTTCTAGAAGAAGCATAGGTTCAGTTCCTCAAGTCTTTCTTCAGATTTCTCTGCAATTTATTTAAATAAATTTCTTTGAGAAAAATAACATCTGCTACCATTTAATACAATTGAATCTGTTACTCTCTCCCTCTTAAAGGGAGAGTTTATACCCTTCATATTTACAGATAAGTCTTAATATGGAAATTAAACTAAGATTGCATATAAAGCACACATAAATTTCAGAAAGGTAAACAGGTTAATAAATGTATTTTAAGGGCTCATTGAGTTGGCAATCCCATTCCACACATTTACAGTAAAAAGACCCGATTTCTTTTATGCAACTTCCTATTTTCAAGTAGCACTTCAATAAATGATTGAAATAGAAATACATAAACAGAGAACCGAGAGCCAATGGCTTTTTAAAATTTTTCACAAAGTGCAGCGAGCTTCCTGCTGAACTATAGAAAATGTAAGCCTTAAACTAAAACAAACACCACAACTTGTTAACATAACAAACATAAAAGCTTCAATATTTTTTAATTGGATTGCCAAAACAAGTTGGAGTTAAACCTCCAGGTATACCAGTTGCAAACCAAAAGAAAATATTCTTCTCACATGCTGGCAATCTAGCTCTGCAGAAAATGCAAATAAAAGCACACATTGGAGGTAAATAATAACTCCAAGGGCCAAATGCTTTGCAACAGGTTGGAAGCAGTCAGTGGCCATTTAGTCCTGCTCCTGGCAAGGAGCAGTGATGCTCCTCTCCCCCAGCCTGCCACTTGAAAGTGGGGTAAGCCCCCAGTGCTGTGTCTCTGCGGGCCAGAATGCACAACGTGGGGTCCACATGCAGTGCCCAGATCTGGCCATTCTCCTTAATGCTTACCCTACGTCCTCTCACTATGTTAGCTGAACAGTCTTTTGATGGTGATGTCATGGGCTGTCCTTCAGAGCATCTTCATCCCCTTTTAATTCTCCATCCCACTCTTCTGGTAAGCCATGGTTGGTCTTTCTCAATGTACTGCCAGGGATGTCCCCCAGATCACATGATCTTCTCCTGAGAGCTGATGAATCCCTGATTGTTGCTAAAACCCTTTGCATCAGCCTGTATATGTCTCACTCCTAACTTCTGCAGGCAAGCCTGTACTAGGCTGCTTTCTAAAGTATTTTCTGCTTTGAGTCTCCTGAAGGGTAAAAAAACCCCAAAAAATCATCATTTGCATTTGCAAGCTACCATTTTCCAGAAGTGAAAATGCATCCTTGGGGCACCTTTCTCCTTTCCTTCCTCCAGGCAAGAGGAAAAGGAGGTAACAAGTAATTGCCTATTCATGAGCCAGCATCAGTTTTCCAGGGAATGCAATGCTCTGAAGGAGAGTACACAGAGAATAGTGGTGATTAGGAAAATACTATCTCCAATACTCAGCTCCTGTAATGAACACTTGCATAATAGTTAAACTCCATCTTTACAATCTACAGGTGAATTGCATCTCGTTTTCTCTCAAAATGAAATTTGATGAAATTTTCTTTCATCATGCTTGTATCTGACTTACAGACCAGTCCCATCAGCTGAAATATATCTTGAAAATAGGACCCTCCCAGCCTGCATCTATTAAGAAGATATGTTTTCCTCATGACATACAGTAGACACTTCTGGGACCCTACAACAGAGCAGGACTAAAAGTGCTCTCTGCAGTCTGGCTGTTAAAGAATCCCGCAAATGAATCTAACTGTGATGTCTCATTAAAATGGACACGGTTTTCCCTGAGTACTCCAGAACTGCATTAGGCCCTCTGTTTGCAGGCCAGGCTCAGCTCTGTATTTTAAAGGCTACATCTGTGCTGTCAGCCCTCATGGGACAGAGGGGATGGAAAGTAATTACACTTTGCAGAAAAGGCTGCTGAACATCAGGGCTACTTCAAGCTGCTATGAAGCAGTGGACCATGCTCAGCACCTGGGGATGCAGGCTCTGGGAAAGGCAGAATTTTGGTTTTTCACTTTTCTGGGTTGCAGGTACAGAGTCCTCCTGCTGCCATTATTGCACTGAATATCAGGGCATGCTTTGTGCAAACCTTGCATGTACTGCTGATGCTGCTGCTCCTGTTGTGGGTGCCCAGAGGAAGATGGAGCCAATTCGACTCCCAGGCCCACTCTCTGCCTCACAGAATTCCCCCCATGAAGTCTGGAGCCACAAGCTTGCACCTTTCTCAGAGGGCAAAAAGAGTTCTAGCACAGGAGCTAACAGTGCTCATTGATGGAGTTTTGAACTAGCTTGGACTTAAAGGGACAAAAGCAGGCTTGCCAGTGATGAGCAGAGGGATGGTGTGCCATCCACAAAACTTAAGGAAAGGAACACTAATAGGATGCCTCAATCTGCTTCATGGGGTGATGCCTACAATGTACCACACCTGAAGGGTTTTTCTGCACCTGCCAAGAGGAACAAAGAAGAAGAGTTTGAGGTTTTGGCCCAGTCCCTGAGATTTGACATCTCTGGTATAAATGACACCTGGTGGGATGAGTCCTGTGTCTGGAGTGCCCTGTTGGATGGTTGCAGGCTCTTCAGGAGGGATGGGCAGGGCAGAAGAGGTGGAGGGGTGGCACTAATAGAAGCATTAGAATGTATGGAGCTCACAGCTGACAGTGGCACAGTTAAGAACCTCTGGGTAAGAATCAGGGGACAAACAAGTAATGTGGATGTCATCATGGGAACTGACTATAAGCCTCCTAGCCAGGATGATGACACCTATGAATTTTTCTTTGAGGAGCTAAGGGACACTTCCAAGTCAACTACCCTTGTCCTTATAGGAGATTTCAGCTTGCAGCTGGGAGCATCTACACAGCTGCTACAATACAAGACAAAAGATTCTGAAAAATCCTGGATGACAGCTTTATGGAACAAGCCCTAAGGGACCTGACTTGAAAAGTTGTCCTCCTTGATCTACTGCTTAGTAACAGAGGGGATCTTGTAAGCAAAATGGAGGTTGGTGGCCATCTTGGCCACAGTGACCACAAAAAGATCAAGTTTAAAATCTCTGTTGACAGGAGGAAAAGTGCCAGCAAAACCTCAACTCTGGACATGAGGAGAGTAGACTTCAGGCTGCTTAGGGAACTAGTCAGTAAAGACTCCTGGGAAAAAGTTTTTCCAGGTGCTAGGGTCCATCATTTCTAGTTATTTTTAAACATCACCTCCTAAGGGCACAGGAGCAGCAAATTCTAAATGTCAGAAGTCAAGCAGGAAAAGCAGAAGGCCAGANAAACTGACCTCGAGTTCCCACAAACAGGGACATGGCAGATGTGTTTAACACATTTTTTGTCTCTGCCCTCAGCATAGATGACATCCTNGCAGAGAGAAATTTCATGTGGCCAGAGTTCCACTGGACTTGAAGATGTCCAGACCTGTGGGAGAAAAAAAAAAAGTTTTTTCAAATATATTAATGGCAATAGGCAGTGTAAAAGTAACATCAGCTCATTACAAGATGAGGACAGTCACCTCACAAACAGGANTCATCCAAGAATCTTTAAAGCACTAGCTGATGTTATCACAAAACCCCTCTTGATGATTTTTGAACAGTCTTGAGACTCTGCAGAGGTCCAGCTGACTGAAAGCTGACAAANGAGGATCCGAGAGCTGGGAAAAGAATTCCCTGGATCTTGGGGTCAAACTGACCTCGAGTTCCCACAAACAGGGACATGGCAGATGTGTTTAACACATTTTTTGTCTCTGCCCTCAGCATAGATGACATCCTAAGGGGATCTCAGTGCCCTGAGCTGGAGGATCATGACTGCAAGAATGATCAACTCCCAGCTGACCCTGAAAATGTGAAGGATCTGCAGTTCCAGCTGGACACCAACAAGTCTATGGGGCCTGATGGGACTCATCCAAGAATCTTTAAAGCACTAGCTGATGTTATCACAAAACCCCTCTTGAACGCCCAGATCGGGAGCACACGTCTGAACNGATTTTTGAACAGTCTTGAGACTCTGCAGAGGTCCAGCTGACTGAAAGCTGACAAATGTTGTCTCAATTTTCAAGAAGGGCAGGAAGGAGAACTCTGGAAACGACATGCCTATCAGTCTCACTTCAGTACCTAGTGTACCTAGTGAAATCATGGAAAAGACTTTTCTGGGAGGTGTAGAAAAACACCTGGAGGACAAGGCAGTCATTAGCCACAGCCAGCACAATTTCATGAAGGGAAAGTTCTGCTTGTCAAACCTGATTTCCTTCTATGATAGGATATACCACCCAGCTGATCTAGGAAAGCCAGTTGAAGTAATCTTTTGGGACTTCAGCAAAGCTCTTGATACTGTCTCTCACAGGATCCTTCTGGACAAAATGTCCAGCACACAGCTGGAGAGCCAAGTTACATGGTGGGGGAGCAGCAGGCTCACAGAGCAGGCACAGAGGGTTGTGGTGAGTGGGGTGACATCAGACAGACATCAGACACTAGTGGAGGTCTGCAGGGCTCCATCCTTGGCCCAGCTCTCTTCAACAACTCCATTAACAACTTGGACACAGGACTTGAAGAAATACTAAATAAGTTTGCCTCCAACACTAAATTGGGAGGAGCTGTCGACCTCCTCGAGAGCGGTGAAGCCCTGCAGAGAGACCCTGAGAAATCAGAGAAATGGACAGCGGTCACAGCACCAAGCCTGACAGAGTGCAAGAAGCATTTGAACAATGGTGTCAGAACTTGGTGTGATTCTTGGGGTGTTGTGTGCAAGGCCAGGAGGTGGACTTAATGATTCTGGTGGGTCCCTTCCAACTCAGCATATTCTATGATCCTTTGAGTCTGTGCTTGGAGGCTTTTCTGCTCTTCACATCTCTCATGTGATACCTTTGGAGCAGAAAATGTCGGAGCACCCCTTTCTCTCTTCACAGAGATTTTCTTTCCCTGTTGCCACTCTGGAGGATAGATAACAGTTCTTCCAAGCATGGCTGTAATCCTTAGTCATTACTTTGGTAATCTTTGCCCAGAATACATTTGTCTTGGGGCAGAAACATGTGAGATGTTTTAGGCACCCTTCCCAGTCATATTTTTCCAGCAATATGCATAGAATTTAATGTGTTCATGCCAGTTTACAATGCCTGAAAATGAACTGTTTGTGGGTGGTCTTAAATTCTGCCTGTGCGTTGCTGTTTATATTTGTTTATGTTATGTTTTATGGCATATATAAGGCCACGAAGATATATTTAAAAACTGACAATAAAGGCTATGGCACAGGTAGTAAAGTGGTTTATTTCTTTCTCATTCCTTCTCCAGTCAGTGTCAGCTCTGATGTGTCCACCAAATGGAAACGGAGGTCACTGGAGACTTGGTTTGGCTAACTGTTGGCCAAACTGTTTGGCTGGCAATTGGCTTTTATAAGTCAGTGCAAGGAGCTGCAAAAGGTAGCAAGTGTGCCTTCTGGCACTTTTATTCTTTTACTTATGTGTTTTGAAGACTTAAAGTCTTTATTTTGTTTTATCAATTATTGTTCATTTTTAATGTAGAAATACCAGGAATGCTGAACCTCACTTTCACTGTTATGTTGAAGGTTTTTCTTCCACAGGGCAAGATCCATACCAGGGCACGACCTCTTTTAAAAGCAGAAGCTGCCTGGCAGCTGCATCTTTGGGCATTAACAAAACCACAAATTACTGTTACACACACACAGGCTTCAAACACAAAAATTTAGTCAAAACTA
>VZTT01043375.1:61276-83095 GCA_013400855.1 Buphagus erythrorhynchus | reverse complement strand
ATTGTCACTGCTCAGTTGAAAAAGCTTTGGATCAGAGCCATCATTTCAACTGGGTTCAAAGTCCTTTTTTACAGAATCAGCATTAAGAGCCGCTCTACTCTTCAAATTACTGGGGACAGAACAAGCTTGAGCCTGTATAGCAAACTGGATCTGAGTTAGTGTCTGTGACACGGGGACTTGCAGCTCCTGCTGAGGAGGTGTCTGCCCTTCAGTGCACCCACATGTTTGAGATGACATTTTACAGCCCCAACATTTTTCTGGCACAGCCTCATGACATTATCCTGCCACAGGCAATCTTGAGCAGCACCAGGCACTAGGCAGGATTCCCCGAGGTCCCCAGCAATTCAGGTGGAGGTACACCACAATCCAACTATAATCAAAGACCATAAAATGATTTTCATAATGGCAAGGCAATTTGTAACTATGCTGGTAACATCAGGCCCAGTGGCATGTGCAATCAGTGTACTTGCTTGGTATTTGAGAGAAAAATATCTTGCAACTGTTCAGGCAGTGTGAAACAAACTTCAGTTACTGATGAGTACCACAATTATTAAATACAGCCACTGAAGTGGCAAAGATACACCTTCTAATACATGGAAACATGGCTGGCCAGTTTATTGATTTGTTGCTGCTGGTTGCCTTATCTACCACTAATCCACTGCAACCAATCTGCAGATCCTGGTTGGTCCCATTATTCTCAGCTATCCAGAGCTCTCTGCTATTAATACATTTAAACAAAGACCCTTATGTAGCCTCACTCAACAGCACAGCAGACACAGCACATTGGGAATCAATGGTTCAGCCAAAGCTCTAGAAGCAAACAGCAAACACCCAGCAGTGCAAGGAACTGAGGAGAATTTCTATTCCTTAATTTTCTCTCAGAGGAAAAAAAAGTAAACTCATTCTGATGCTACCCTTGATTTAACAAATAGCAATTCAACTAGTTTTAAAATTGACACTTCTAAATGAGGATTACAGACACACTAAAATCTTGGATGTGGGGAGAAGGTAACTCCTTACATGCAAGTTAAATTAGAAGGAATCTTCCAAGATAAAAAAAAAGGATTGAATTTTTCAGGTTTAGTCATTTATAACCAACCAGTTTGTTGGTTGGTTTGTTTGTTGGCCACCATAGGAGAATCCACAGATGTGTGAACAAAGCTCTCTCTAGTTCATTCTCCGATGATACAGAAATGCAGAGGCTGCTGCCGTGTAAGAGGCAACATTTAAACAGAACTAACTTCCAAGAGTTTATAAATGGATAACAATAGGAAGAAAAGAAACTTCAGTGATTGTTCATATTCACTTACCATTTCATTCACACTTTTCTTTGGTTTTCACTGCATTTACATATCCATATTGAGTTAGAGTAAAAATTAGTTTCTCCTTTGTCCTTACATGCTTGTGTATTTCTTGAAGAAGGAGAAAGAAAAAACCTAACTTTTCTTTAGCTAGTGCTCTTTAGCAGATCATTACTGAACTACTTGCTTTTCTCCAGAAGAATCACATCTATTGTCTGGATATCTTAACAGTTTCAGGGGAAAGATTTGTCAGTATTTGAAGAATATTAAAACACTGCATCAGAAAGTGATTGCAAAGGCCATTCTAAGACAAAATTCATCGAAGCAGCTCTCCTTCAGCTTCCTGGTAGCAATGTGCTTGAGAAACCAAGAGTAAATTCTGCCTGCTGGACCTATTCTTTTCTCCTAGAACATGAAACACTAATTGTAAAAGCATTTAATTGACACTTGTGACACATTACATTTAACTGTGATTCTTTGTAAGCTCTGGTGACTTCATGACAGGCTTAAAATTGCTATTCAGAGCTCTCTTCTGATGAGTGTACAGGCTTCTTTTGTTGGCAGGAGTTGGTCCTCTGTCGGCTGGATCAATGGGGATCAGCTGCAGAGCTCTGTTATAACAGTGGCAGCAAAGATTTTCTGGTGCTTCGGGCAGTCACATAATCTGTGTTATCAAGGAACAGACATCTCTCACAGTTCAAATACTTGAAAGAGGCTACATGTCCCCAGGCTACTGCTGAAACAGCTTAGCTAGTCTATATGGTATTCCAGCCTGCTGCTCAGTGTGTAAGAGGAGTGCATGCCTAGGAGAAGACATTTAGGAAAACAGAGGAAACTATCTGAAATGCCTGCAGAACACCTATCCTGGGTCTTCACAGTAACTGGACCACTTGCCAAGGTCTTCAGTGAGAACCAAACATCTGTTTTGCTGAAGACTCTCAAAACTGCCCAGCCATTGCAGACAGCTTGCCATCCTCATGCATCAATAAAGCCACTGCACCACTCTACACAGCTCAGGCTTTTGGGTGTGCTAAGGAGATACACGAACAGAGATTCCTTCCTGGTAACTGAAAAAGAACCCTTAGAAGTCTCCAAGCTGCTCTTTTAAGTTACTTATTATTGCCAAGCCTCCAAATTATAGTGTTCCTCCCTCTGCCACCAGCAAAGGGAGCTGCTCTGAGTGCTGCAGGTCAAAGATATATGCACAGTAGACAACTTGGTCAGCACTGGAGAACAGCATGTATTGTTTCTGCTAAAAGACTAGAACAAAGGATCTCTGCAGAGGTCATAACCTCTGTTAGTCCAAAAAGTAAAAAACTGATAATTCAGGACAAGTGAGTTAAAATAATGCAATTGAAGATTCTTCCACACAGAAAAAATAATCCCATTTCCCTTCCATTCTCCATCACGTTGCTACCTGGCATGATGATAGCAATTTAAGCATTTGGCTATTCCTCTTATGAATCATGATTCTCCACCCCACTCCTTTCTGTGTGCTTAAAAGATGTCATGCTGGGGGAAAAGCTACTTCTTATGTCTCAGAAAAACTGAAGTTCAGCAACAAGAGAACAAAATTTTGACTTGCTACCTGTAGAACATGAGGTAGGGGAGGACAGTGTAAGACAAAATATTCAAACAGCAATTCAGTCCTTCAGCCTGACACAGGTTCAAAAATATATAACCAACAGAAATCAAGAACTCAGTACTTTCTGAAATATTATGTCTGCAGAAGACATCTAGGTTTCAATGGACTATAAAAAAGGATTACAAACAGGAGGCAGAAATAGCTGAACTACACAAGACTGAAATCCCAGCGCTATGTAAATACCTTGACATATTTTTCCCCAAATAATTTCCTTTTTTCTGACCTCATTTCTGTCACAGTCTTGGCAGAACAAAAAAATTATTACTGGAAGTCGTCATGGGGGAAAAAATATCTCTAAAATAATACAAGCTGGTGGAAGTACAACTGATGCTTTTTTGTAGAGAATTAATAAAACAAAGGCCATTCATTTCTCCACCTTGACATCAAACAGGCAAATAACAGCACTTTCAGTCTGCTTGTGAGAGTGAAAGACAGAAACACAAGTAGAAATCTCCTACTAGAAGTTACTGTCTCAGAGTTTTCACGGTTAGATTACATGTCTAAGTAAAGTGCAGAAAAAAGAGATCCTGCAAAAAATCAGCACACGATTCTCCTTGTTACCAGTGGTAAAGAGGATGAGAACAGTCTCTAATAATAGACTAATTAATGATGCAGGGTGGAAAAATGCAGGTCAGGGGTTAACATGGGGTGGGATGGACTCCTGGTGTACTCATTCCCCAGAACTGGAGTTGACTTGAAAGGAGGGCATGCAAAGAAATCAGATCCAAAGCTAAGGAATGGCTAGAAACAGCCACGGGCCCAGCTAAAAATTCCTGCAGCTATGCCCCAAGTGTGTCCCATATGGACAGTCAGGGCCAAGGCAGGTGTGTAAACCTTTGAGAGCCTGCTGAGGTGACCACCTAATCTTATTTTTACCTGTCTCATGCAGATTTACAGCGCCAATGAGTAAAATATCCATGTACCAAACCCCAAATATGTGACACTGCTATCCTGATTACTTTTTATTTTGGGCTGAACTGGAAACAGGAGAGGATGTGTGCAGCAACACTTTGTATATGGAAGGGAGAAGGTGAAACTCTCCATTCTGAACTTGTGATACACAGGCAATACAGTACAGCCACTTATTGAAAGTAGAGCAGATTTTCCCACTCTTCTGAAATGATGCACCAGTTTGTCTAGCCTCTGTCCCTGATAAAAAAATTAGAAACATGAATGCAGACACACATACACACACAGATCCATTTAAGTGCTGGTGTGTATATTTTGTATATATTTGATATATAGAACCACAAAATAGAGTCATGGACTACTTTGGTCTGTGAGAGACCTCTAAAGGTGATCGAGATCAAACCCCCCACTACCATGAGCTGGACACAGAATCTGAAAAAGACCTCCAAGATCACCAAGTTCTGACTTCTGATCAGCTACAGGTAACTAGAGTTAGCTGAAGATAACTGAGCTTGTTAGCTGATTTGAATTCACTGTACAGCTCAACAAAAAAAGAAAAAAAAAATTCCTAGGAATCAATAAATCAGAATTTTTTAAAAACTGCCTCCAGTATTATGAGAAAGTAAATCTTTAAAGAGAAATTTAATATTCTGTAAATAGTAGACATTAATATAGTCATTTCTGGGATGCAGCTTTCTTTAACAAATAACCTGTAAAATGAAGAGAATGTAAAGGAAAAATTTGGGCAGTTTTGTGAGAAGAAACAAAAGGCTGTTTTTGGTCCTAAACTATGTTTTTGTAGTAACAAATTTGGTTAACAACCCTCTTAAAAATCCCCAGTTTTATAATCATTGTATCTGATCCTACAATTAAAGCTATAATATGATTCATTATGCAATTCTATCATATAGATGAAGTCATTTTAGGATCTTTAATAAAAAACTCCACCAATAATAGTAATAGTAATAGTAATAGTAATAGTAATAGTAATAGTAATAGTAATAGTAATAATAATAAGAACACTCATACAATTAGGATATCATCATCAGAATAGCTTTTCAAGTTTTATGTAGAAAGTAGAAAGCAAAAGTAGAACTCTTATCTTGCTTCTTCAGAGAAATTTAAGTAATCAATAGGTCTTACACTTCTACATGTACAAGAAGTCAGTTTGTATATAACTCTTCCCAAACACATTTCTCATCAAGTTTTTGGACTAGCATGACTGGTTTTGATTTTTCAGCCAAATGGTGCTGTTAATTGTAGCATCATTTTTTTTTCATTTTCTGCTAAAGTTTACTTTATTTTTCATAAACCATGGCTGCATTTTTTGCCTTTGATTGGAAGCCTAAAACTGTTTCATCCTTTCAGCCGATAGTTTAGTTGTGGACACTTTCAGTGTTTAACCTTTGAACATGAAAATGGTGCAGCTGTCAAGATTTTTCACAGAGAAGAACTGCTGCTGTCCTGAGCTATGGCTGAAATGTCTAAAGCAAACCCACAAATCATGCACTTCACAGACGCTTGTATGATGTGTGGTCCCCTGGGATCCCTGAGCCCAGAGGATGGAGAGACTGAAAGGATAGAGAAGACAAGGGTCACTCTGGCTGTGTAAGCAAAAGAGACTGCCCAAACTGAAAGCATCTTGGTCACGATTGTGACTTCAGGGAAGCAATGCTCATTTATATGATATGAGGATTTGGCTATGATATTGATGGGACATGCTTTTGGGAAACTACACAACAATTTACTATTTGGCCACATATTTAATGAAAATCATAACAATTATTTTTAAAAAAATCCCTGATCTGGTGTTATACAGCAACATACAGATTGTGACATCCATACTGGAGATAGAAGCCGCCTTGAATAATCCTTGATCACCCATTTGAGGAAGCAAAGACTTTCTTGTTCTTCCTTGCCAGAGTTAAGAAAATTTTTCAGAATTCACACAAGCAGGAGGTAAAAATTGTGTTGAAAGAGAACTAAGTATGAAGACTATGATTCCAAGAAGAAGTGAAAAGAGTGAGGAAAAGAGAAAAAAAACAAAAATTAAAGTGGAATATTTCCCCTGCAGCAGAATCACTAAGAAATTGTGACAGGGAAACCTGATAACACAGAGGAGATTTTGTCTACATTACTAAAAGGGAAGGAAGGGAGGAAAGGGAGGAAAGGGAGGAAGGGAGGAAGGGAGGAAGGGAGGAAGGGAGGAAGGAAGGGAGGAAGGAAGGGAGGAAGGAAGGGAGGAAGGAAGGAAGGAAGGAAAATACCAACGTTGCTTCCTTTTCAGAGAGGTTAAACATGAGGTGTGAGCTGCATGAAACAGTATATAAATAGTATTCTAACACACATGCTCACTGCAGCCAATTTTCTGGTTTTGTTGCTGTGATAATGTGAAGCGTGATGACACAGAATAAGCTTGATTTCAAAGAAAAGCAGGAGCAGGCTGTTCCTGAAGGACTGCACCCTGTGGAAAGCAACCCACATTGGAGCAGTTCCTGAAGAGCTGTAGCTCATGAGATGGACTCATGCTGAAGAAGTGCACGGAGAACTGCGTCCCTTGGGAAGGGTACCACACTGGAGAGGGGGAATAACTCCTTTCCCTGAGCAGTGGCAGGAACAATGTGTGATGAACTGGTTGTAATCTCTGCTCCTCATCTCCCTTTGCTGCTCACAGGGAGGAGGAAGAGAAAAGAGGGAGGGGTAGGGGGGAAGATAGTTTTAAGATTTGTTTTACTTCTCTTTATCTTCCTCTGATTTTTTATTGGCAATAAATTCAACTCATTTCCCCTGTTTTGCTCATGATGGTAATCAGTGAGTGACCTCTCCCATTCCTGATCTCAACCCATGAGCCTTCAGTTATTTCTTTTCCCATCTGGTTGCAGAGAGCAGCTTTGGTGGTACCTGGCATCCAGCCAGGATCAGCCCATCACTCTCCAACTTTCCACCTTCAACCGTTGTATTCAGAAATTGCTTATACTCTCAAAACCCTAAAAAAGGATTTGAAGTACAGGAATTTATTTTGCAAACAGGGAAAACTAAACTAGAAACTGGAAGTTTTAAATGTATTGTCCACGACATACCCATTAATTCTATCTATAAAGACATTTCATAATGCAGAACTTCAAATCACTATTTCTTTAAAGACCATTCTATTGATTTCAGCACTGAGGTTCAATCTAGCTGTAATATACCAATGGGACATATTATAAGCTGAGGTAAACTCAAAATAAGACCCAAAGATCTGAGAAGTAATCTGTATTTCTTAAAAAAAGGGACAAAGAAAAGAACACCCAAATTACACATATACCCATAGAGAAAGGGATTTAAAATGTTCAGGAGGAGCAAGATGATTGGGGAAAACTAGAACATATGCTGAGTTTTCTTTGTTTGAAAAAAATGCTGTTGTTTGGTCTGTGTCACTGTGCATTTAAGAGTAAAACTACTGGGAGAGAGAAAAATATGTTCAGAAATTAATTCCTATTAATTTCTGTTGATTTATTAGGTATTTAACACAAAGAACAAAGGCAGGTTGTACATCTCTTCATAAGGAAAATACATTTATGTTTATATAATACGGAGAGAGACAAGATGCCCACAGCTTGCATGATTTCTGAACTATCACAGTCATGGGTACTGGCCTATGCTCTGAAGTGTATCTGAATCAGCTACTGAATAAATTCTCCAAAACTCTATCTCCATAAATAAAACTAAAATTAGTTTTAAGAATCTCTAACCGTACTCCTTGAATCCATGATTCAGCGATACAACTTGTTCTATACACAAAATTGGCTTTGCTTGCCCTGAGTAGAATCAGATGTCTCTTCTGACTTCAACTACTAAGTGGCCAGCAGGCAGAACAAAAGCTTCAGCTCAAAATCTCAAAATTAAACAAAGGCTCATAAATATGCCACTGAGGTACTGGTAGTTTTAAACCTCCAAACAATATGAAAAATAAAAGATAAATATGAGAGAGGGATCTTATAATTTCCAAATACTGCACCTTTTTACAAATTCATTCTTGTCAATGAGAGTGAAATCCATCACCTTTAAATCAGGAGTTAGTACTGAGGCACACAGAAGCAATACATTTTAATGTTTTAATTTCTGTAATCTGAAGAACCGTTTGTGAGCGCACAATAGGCTAAGGGTTCACCCAAATCTTGCCATACAAAGAAATATATTCTTATGGTTAGTTAAGAAAATTAATAATGTTGTTTGACCTACTGGGAAACATGCTCTATGTCTATTGTCTTAGGTTGCAATACAGGATGTGACTAGAAGTATGTATTCTATCACCACCTGTTGAAAACAGGTGGACCAGTGATCCTTATCTCTGTGGGAGATATTCTCTGCTAATGGGTCATCTGATAATACCAGGCAGAGCAGTCATCTTTATCTTTTCCACAACTCATCCTTCCTCCAGGAAGATATCGTCTGTTAATGGGCCATTGAGTCCTACTGTATGACTGATAAAATTACATCATCCAATTGAGTCCCACTGCATGACTGATAAAATTACATCATCCCATTGGGAGATGCTCCACCCAGGGGGAGGAGCCAAGCCTTTCCTACCTAGATAAAAACTGAGATCTGGAACACCAAGGCAGCCTTTTTCCACTGGATTCCAGAGGAAAAACCGGACTTTTCCACATCATCACTGAGCCTTTGGAGGAAAACTGCACCCTTCTACAGGACCACTGCTTCAACAGAACCACATCTGTCATCCAGGAGGACTGCAGCCACCATTTAATGGGAGTGCTACCAACACCCTGACTGACAGGGTGTCAGGTTGTATTCTGACTCTTGTCAGTTGTTTTTTTGGGTTTGTTCCCTGTAATACTGTATTTCTATTTTAATTTTCCTAGTAAAGAACTATTATTCCTATTCCCATATCTTTGCCTGAGAGCCCTCTTAATTTCAAAACTATAATAATTTGGAGGGAGGGGGTTTACATTCTCCATTTTAAAAAGAGGCTCCTGCCTTTCTTGGTAGACATCTGTCTTTCAAACCAAGACATCTATGTAAACATACACTGACCTTAACAGCATTTTACTAATTCAGGATTCTTGCACATAATTAAATAAGTATATGTTTTATGTATAATATTGTATCTCAAGCACATTAAATTCCTTCTTGGTTGCCATACCACTTGGATCAATGCAAGCCGATAGGAGGGTAAACTTAAAGTTGCTTTCAGTAGTTTTGCTCTGAACAATCCAGAAAACATCTCTTCGCCTTCAACATAGTGCAATCATAGCAAAGGACCCGTTATTATAGAATCACACAATATGCTGAGTTGGAAAGGACCCATCAGGATCACCTAGTCCAACAGCTGTCCCTGTGCAGGACAATGCAAGTATCAGAACATGTGCCTGAGAGCATTGTATAAACGTTTCTTAAAGTCAAACAGGCTGGTGCTGTGACCACTTTCCTGGGGAGCCTGTTACAGTGCCCAGCCAGCCTCTGGGTGAAAAACCTCTTTCCTGATACCCAAATTAAACCTTCTGCTACTCAGC
This sequence comes from Buphagus erythrorhynchus, assembly GCA_013400855.1. NCBI lineage: Eukaryota > Metazoa > Chordata > Aves > Passeriformes > Sturnidae > Buphagus > Buphagus erythrorhynchus. The sequence goes on along the minus strand of VZTT01043375.1, from coordinate 73,724 downwards.
TTCATGCCATTTCCTAAAGTCCTGTCACTGGTCATGTGAGTGAAGAGATGGGTACTTGCCCCTCCTTTTCCCCTTGTGAGGATGTAGAAGGCCACAAAGAAGTTAGCCCTCAGTCTCGTCTTCTCCAGACTAAACAGAAAAAGTAACCTGAGCCACTCCTCATAAACTTTCTCCTCAAGGCCCTTCACTGTCTTTGTGACCCTCCTTTGGACACTCTCTAACAGTTTAATGTCTTTTTTATATTGTGACACCCAAACCAGTCCCCAGCACTGGAGGTGAGGCTGCCCCAGCTCAGAGCAGAGCAGGACAATCCCCTCCCTTGCCTGGCTGTGATGCTGTGCCTGATGCCCCCCAGGACAGGGTTGGCCCTCCTGGCTCCAGGGCACTGCTGGCTCAGGTTCAACTTGCCATTGACCAGGAACCCCAGGTCCCTTTCTGCAGGCTTGCTCTGCACCATCTCATTCTCCAATCTGCATACAATACCAGGGTTGCCCTGTACCAGGTGAGGAATCTGGCTCTTGGTGTTGTTAAACTACATAAGGAATATACTCCACTTTTGAATCTTCAAGACCCTTTATGGAATATACATCTTAGGACACTTCATTTTTTGTAGTTGCAACAAATATGTGTATTATTACAGTTGTCTGCTGCACTGCCCCAAATCATGCAGTTCCAGAGACATCTTATAAAAATGGTGCTTTTCTTCCAGGAACATTATGAACTCTCACAAACTACTGAGACCCATAATTATTATGTTTACAGTGTGTCAACCACTTTAGGGAAGTGCAGGAGCCTGCAGCTCCTGCCGCAAAGGAATAGAAATAATTTCTAAAATAATATTTTGTCTTCTCTGAAGTTTACATGCATTCTCTATACTTACAGAAATAAGTTTATTCACACAAATGTTATAGCGAAAAAATGCTCCACTTGTTCTTCTATAACACTATGGTTTCCCAATCTTTTAAAATAACTTTTAGAAGCAATAGAAGATCATTGCTTTTAAAGAAAGCCTACCATTTATTAGGACAAATTCCATACTCTTACCATTATGGACTACTTACATAGAACTAGCTATTGCTGTGATAGAAAGTAAAGCAATTGCCCTTCTATAGCCTATAGTTAGGACAAATCTAATTATGAATTTTTCAAAGCTGTGCCTTTACTGTCACAAAGATATGACTGGCTAACAGGGATACACTGAGCCAATAAGACTTTGAGTTGCTTTAAATTTAACACACCCATTTTTCACTGTAAGGAATACAGCATGAGCATTTATATTTTAATTTTTTTTGTCATCCTCAAAAATGCAGTAATTGTAAATATATGGCAAATTTGTTGATGAAATTGAATGCTGAAGAACATGGGAAATAGTAAGTAATTTGTGCATTAAAAATTATTCTACCATTTTAGGATACATAAGAAAAGAGTTAGTTTAACTAAAATTACTCAGGGACATTACTCAGTGGTATTATTTACCTGTTTTCAAGCCACAGAGAAATAACATCAGCCTTTATCGTTTTATCAGTGCAGCTACCTTCAGACTTCCAAGTAAGAATTGTCATCAGAATGCAGATGAGTTTTAGTACTAGATGCTTAGGAAATCTGTTTCTAAAGAAAAGTTTTCTGAGAAAAAGTATGCTTCATGTTTGGAGTAAGCCAGAAATCAGCCTGCTCCTAAATCCTAGGCCTCTATATGCAAAAAACTTTGAATCTTTTTCCCATTCAGATTTTTGTGCTTCTAGTCAAGTTTTTAAAAGATTTGAAGACAGAAAACAAGACTAAAAATAGTCTGTCTTATTAGGCAATATAGAATTTTGAGATGCATGCCCTTGGTTTACGTCAAGAGGTCTAGATGATTGCCTTCTTCAGATCACAAATGAGATTAGCCCAGGAGAAATCTACTCTATTTCATTCACTTCAGGACTGCTTCTGGCTCAGAGAAAAAAAAAATCAAAGAGAAAATAAACAGGGAGGAAAGCTTCCAAAAAAGCTCAAAAGAAAAATGGTTCAAATACACTGCTAGAAAGCCAACAACGATCAAGTCTTCATAGAATTTAAGGTCACCGTGAAATGAAACATGAATCTACACTCATTTTTGATACTTAGGTGTGCTCAGAACCTAGCAGAGATGGTGAAAAAGTCCTTCCCTTCATCAATCAGTAGCCTACATATAGTTTAGAAGAATAAAGTCTGATGCAGATAAAGTAATTTAACAGGAGCAATGATAGGGTACCAGTGTATAAATAGAAGCACAAAGATAATAAAAAAACAGATTAGGATGCAAATAAAATTGGTTGAATGACCAAGAGATATCCATACACTGTGATGTGAAGGGTCAAAAAGTCCCCGTTTCTCACTGGTAACAAGTAAGGATGCTAAGGTTCAAGGAGATGTAGAAACTTGCTTAGTCCTACAGAAGGAATGGCAATTTTTTCACTTTATTGCCTCATCTACTGCCATGCATGTTTCTGATTTATAGCGAGAAATAATCCTCAAAGATAATGTAATTTGATAGACCTGGAAATTTTTGATGCGTCCAAATTAAAAGCTACAATATTATTTAATACAGGTGCTTCAAATCAGATATGCTGCTGCAGCTAACTATAGAGAACAGTTCAGAAACAGACAGTAAAATCCTTCAAAAGAACCCCAAGGAAGCAGCATTAAGTGAGAAAATAATTTTTGAGATTATTTATCCCCCCCCCCCCCAAAAAAAAAGTAAAAGAAATTAATTTAAGTGAATTCAAAAAGATGATAGAAATAAAGACCCTAAAATGAGATGAGTATGGAGGAGGAGAGAGAGTGAGCATGTGGGAGAGATCTGAGGAGGCGAATCATGAGGAGAGGGGTTGAGACAGGGCTCCTCTCCTTACTTGGCACAAGCCACTGATGCACATGTCCAGGGATTCAGTGTAGCACCGTGTCCCATCCAGAACTTTTGGCGCCAGCTCCACAACCAGGGCCGTTCCTCTGGCCTGGCACTTCAGTGAGCACGGGTTGTCAGGGTCGTTGGGGACAGGAAGCCACTCGTACAACTGCCCCTGGTACTTGACATCGTTGTGAGCAGAGCACTGCTGGGCACGGAAATCACCTGCTTCTGGGGGGCAGTCCTGCAGAAAAGAAAGAGGAGAAGGTCAGCAGGTCTGCTCAGGACAGCCAAGTGCAGTGTCCACAGCTGCCAGATGGAGAGAGTTTCTGTTCAGACAAAAAAGAGTGATTGAAATAGCTACAGCTACACATAGTTCAACAGATAATTATACCTTTCCTTCTTCTTTCCGTGGAAGTATTGAAAGAACACCAACACCATATGTAAATGGGAAATAAGAAACGCATTGTACATGTCTTAACCACAGCCTTGTGGTTAAGCAAAAGAGGGTCACAATGCTCTTGCTGGATCTCATTCCACTTGTGCACATATGTGGAGAAGCGTGCGTGCACAGCCACTCTTTCAGACAGATTTCCCCCTTGTTTGAGGAGAAAGAAAAAAGAATTATGTGATTTAATCATTTCTTTATTTAAGCTCTTGCCACTAGGTTTTTTAAATTTTAATTTTAATTTTAATTTTATTTTTTATTTTTTATTTTTATTTTTATTTTTATTTTCATTTTTTTGCCTCAGTGACATAAATCACTTGCTGTGGCAACAAGAATCAAAAGCATTTGATACATATTTGCATTTCTTTAACCTAAGATTTCATAGCTCAGGTAATTAGGGACTTGCAACTGAGAAGACCTTTAAAAAAGCCCTTTTATAGTTCTTCAGGAGATTTGTGAGACAAATAAATCTAACTCTGAACTCAGTCTAACTGGTATAAAACCCAAAGACCACTCATACTGCATAAAGTACCTTGTTGACAAGAATTTTAGGCTTTTCTTAGCCACATATACTTTCTTGCTGCCACTTAGCACTGAAGAGCATTTGACAGGTTCTCAAGAGAGCAAGAAGAGCTTTAAAATCATGAGTCTTCAGGAAAAATAAACATGAGTTCTTTTTATTTCCTTTCCAGTATTTGATCCTTGAAAAATGATATTTCAAGTCTTCTTGTGCAAGCAACCACAAAGGCTAGGGATTCACTAGGCTTTTCTTAGAAGTAACTTGAATTTCTCACATAATTACAGGAACATAGGAGCTAAGCTTTACGAAAAACATTAAACATCATAAGAACTGAGACAAAAAAAAAGCAAATGCTGGCAACATGACTGCCTCAGATTATTAAGATTGCAGAGTCCTCTACCTTACTGCTATAAGGAGATCTGCTCCTGGATGACATCTGGTAAAATACCAGATTAAATGAACAGTTGTTACACCCTCTGCTTGGGGACGATAACATTTTTTTAATCTGCAATCATAGACAATCCTAAATGTCCATTATAGACTTGGTAGGAAAAGTCTTTGAGGTACACAGAACCGCATAACTAGACAATATATTTATAGGATTTTTGTATTCTCTGTTTGCCCTCAAACTACTTCTTCCTATTAGAGAATCATTAATGACAACCTTATTCACAGATTTCTTATGCTCCCAGTCAGGAAAGTCTTATTGCTGTTGAAAGAAAGTATCTCTTCTTAGATTTAAACAATCTCTTATGTTTCTCAGACCTTTTTTTACCCCTTCATTCACTAACAGTTTTCTGCATTTTTTTAAAGAGCAAATTATTACGGCTTTGATATGAAAGACATGGAGGCTGCATGTCACTTCATGACATTAATGGATAATTTTTTATTATTAAAACTTAAAAGAAAATCTGTGTTAAAAACTAAGCTTTCAAATCTCCTCTCGAAAGAACATAGCACAGTCTTGGCTATGAATTTGTCCTTCGTAAGCCCTTGGCTTAAACCCAGGTTAGCCATTCTGGCCTCTCATTCACTGTTGGAATGTTATTATGGCTATTTTGTTTGAATGTTGAATAATCTTAGATCACAATACTCCACACCTTTCTTGTTGTTAACTACATACACATACAAGCTGTGGCCTTAGCCACAGATTGTCATCTAATTTTTGTTGTACCATGTGAGCAAATTTTCAATTAATTCACTTTGTATTTGAGTCTGATGCACCCCAAAAGTAAAGGGTCAAACTCCAGTCAAAAGTTCCGTGATCTATGTAGAAGGCAATATTCTTCCTGTTACAAAAGGTTCAATGGATGAAGACATAAGAGAAAAAAAGGATGTGGGTAAAATCTAGCTCTAGAAAAATACGTATCAAAGAACAATAACCCAGAGCTCATTCTTCCTTTTTTAAGGTGGAGGTTGAAAGTCCAAATCTGTAAGTGGTATTTTACTGCTGGAGTACTCAGAAGACAGTTTTTCTATCAATATATTACAGAAGATTAAAAAAAAGTAAAATGCTGCAAGTATTTCAAGTTAGATTTTAAAATATAAAGAAAAATTGAGGGGCAATCAGGCTCTTTTTATGATCTGGGCAAACTTTTGATACAGGACAAAGTTTGGACACTGAAGCGAGCAGAAAAATATGTGGGAAATTCATTGCTCCTCTACAGCTCTGTAATTAGAGAAAAAGTGGTCTTTATGTTCTGCTCTTATACAAAGAATGAACAACAAGACAGTTACTGCTTGACCCATGATCTGGTTTAGTTCTATTTTCAAAAAAGAAAAGAAGAACACAGTGGCCTTATTTCCTACCACAAGATCTTCTGGTGCCTACCCTTCTCTGAATTTTTCTGTCTGTAAATGAATACAGTCAGGTCTATTGGCTTGGCAGATACCCAAGCCAAGGCTCAGTTGCAGAAATCGAAGCCAACTCTCTGGTTCAAGCTTGGCTCTACCTTCAGAACTTCCTGGCTGTAACAGCTTTATTTTTACAAAGAGAAAAAGGCCCAATAAAGCACACAACACACAGAATTTATAATCCTGCTTTGTACAGAACTCAATACTATGTTTGTTGTGTTGGATTTTACTTCTAAATCAAAGAAGTAAAAAACGTTCTTCAACATAACAAGCCTTCAGGACATGGCAGGTGACCAGGACAGATGTTAAATACTTCCAGTCTTTGATATTATGGTCAAAATAAAACAATGGATTTAAACAGCAGAGCTTGTGTTTTTAAAAGTTTTCATGTGAAACTTGAAGTGATTAAGAATACATGCAAGTAGTCAGAAACACAGGAACACATACTTATCTCGGCACATAGATGTTAAAAAGGGTCACAACCTGGTACAGTAGCTTTTCTCCTGCTGAAATCCTGAATCTTAAATTTACATGAAGGTGTTGGAGATGTCTTTCTCTCAGGAAGAATCTTTCCTTCTGGTTAAAAAAGCACAAGTACTTGCATGTACATGTATAACACCTTCAAAAACTGTATAATATTTTTTGTGACAGTGTTGAGAAAATTTGTGGTCTGAATTCTGAATATTACTTATTTTTAGAAGTAGGTCACTGAGACTGAGAATATAGAAACTGTACAAAACTTTCCACATCTATTTTTTTTTCATTTTAAATTTATTATTTTTTGTTTGTATTATATGTCAGTGGTGATCAGAGCCTCTTCACGCTGACATGTGTGGAAACATATGATCAAAGCCAGATATAAGTTCTCAGCCTATAAAAAGTATTGTACTTGCTGAAACAGAAGATAAGGCAAAACCAGTGTTTTTTTGCATATATTTTCAAGCAGTAAATTGCTATTTTCTTCTAAATACTTTGCACACCTTTAGATAAAGCCACTGTTTTGAGGCAGTCTTGCTGTGCCTTATTTCTGCACTGCTGTCTCCTGGACAAGAGAAACTATAGACTAACTCCAAAAAGTCTTCTTAAAAAAAATCAACCTGCTTTTGGTACTTGCATAGTGGTTTAGGGGAAGGGGACCCTCTACGGCTGCCAGCTAGCACTGGTCTATTGGCCTGAGTGAAGTTATATGTTCCTCCAGCTAAGGGCTTGACTCTGGGAGCTGTGTAACAGCAGCCAGTTTGTCTACCTGCACAACAGACTGACAGACACTTCGAGACAGCCAGAAGTCATGGCCCAAGTCAGTGTAGTAGTGAACAGAAGGTAGTGCATCTCTGCATGGGCTGTGTAGTTCTGTGAGGAAATTTCTACATGGCCTGTGTTTGGCTTGGAGCACGTGGCAGCCCTGGTATCTGGCCACAAAACTACTACAGTCCTGCTTCAGGTTATTCCAATTTTGGTACTATAGTCAAGTCTTATCAGTTTTGTTTTCTTTCAGAAATTATCTATGGGCTCCGGCAGACACGAGGAACTGCTGCCATTGCACTCCTTGAAGAATCAGAAAGAACTAATAAACTTGAAGGTTTCATCTAAGTCCATTTATCTTTAAACTTCCTATTCATTAAGGCTTTTTAGGGACAAAAAAATTCCAGTGAATAGGAAACAACAGTTCCTCCTTTTTAACTCTGTGAGTCCTAGGTGGGTCTTTTATGGCCTTTAGCTCACAAAGGCTCATTAGATATTACTGAAACACTGAGCCTGTGCTGGATACCTATAATCTCTATTCATTCTGTCAGGTTGAGATTTCCTGTACTGCAATGAAAATATATATTATTTTAAAGGTGATCAGAAATCCTTTTGATCTATAAAACCCATTTTAAAATATATGCAGGAGTTTCATCCTCACTTCTTAGGCATATAATGAGGCCCATATTATTATGGCTTCATTTTCTTTCTTGCATCCATTTTCTTTTTTTTTTTTTTTAACTTGACCTCCTATTTTACCCTACTGTAATTCATAAGGTCCATGGAGTTTTGTCATGTTTGAATCCCATTCAAAACAATTTCCATTAATCAACAATCCAGTGGAAAAGATAAGATGAATCCCAGATGTCCCTTGATGGTGATAGGTAGATCAGATTTCATAGGACAAAAGAGAGTCAGCCTTTTGAAAGTTTACTTAGTGGGTGAAATGTAGAAGATCCTATCTGAGCAGTGATAGGTGGAAACAGTTGAGGAACTTTAAAACAGTTTACAATATATATGCTTGTATATTTGCAGAGGCCAAGAATGATTTACTATACCTGGAGCTTTTCCTCTGTGCAAAAAATGCCTAACAACTGGAGTACTCTGTGCAGCATTTGACAGAACAGCTTATTGAACCAGTTCCATGAAGTACTCACAGTGTTTCAGCTGCACCAATTTCCCTACTGAGAAAGAAAACCTGAAGTCTTCAAGCAGGGGCTTGTCTAAGACCAAAAAAGAACTTTAGACAAAAACACAGAGACCTAGGAGATCTAGGGATTTAACAGAAACTTCACTCAGCTTTGAAGCCCTGTTGAGCACCCTGCTTGAATTACCTTTCTTGCAGCCAGATTTTTCAATAGGCTACTCCCACAAACTTAGAAATAACTTAGGATCATATTTTGTTGCTTAATTGAGAGGGGCTCATACTAAAGCTTCCTCTAAGAACCCCAAGACATTGCAATATCTGACAGAGAGAAGCTTGAGAAAAATAATAGAAACAAAGAAAATGGAGAAATATCAGCAAATGTTCTCTGTCTTAAATAAACATGGCATGGAGATGAGAGCTAAAACAGTCAGTCAACTACAAATGCAAACTTCCATTAATATTTATCATTATANCACTCAAAAATGCCTTTTTTTGGAAGTATGTTCCCATTTTGGCAAATAATTCAATATGCAGCCTTCCATGTATTTTTAATTTCTTTTCCTTTTTTTTCATATCTTTAAAATATTAAAGCAAGTGTTTAAAGTGTTTTAAGTGTAGATACAGTAAGTTTCAGCATGAAGACTTCCAAGAACTTCAGTCAAAACCTAATATAAGTACATAATATTAAAGCATACTTTTCTAAAGGCATTGAGAGCACCATATTATCCAACAGCTCAAAAAGGAACTGTTCAAATTTTTAAAAAAATTATTGTCAGAAATACTGAATTTAAAACTGTGATTTACCCAGAGACCTGACAAGTCATGAAATATTACTATAAGGGAAGCAATTCAGGTTATTTGGGCAACAAAGTTTCTTTATATATTAACTAGACATAATGTTGGGCTTTTTTGTTCTATTTTTTAATTGTCACAGATTCACAGTTCTGCTCGCTGAGATGTTTGCAAATCCAGAAGTCCAAGCTTCTGTCATTTGCTAGATACTAGAAGCACTTGTTGCCAAGTATGAAGACATAATTTCTAGATAACACACTGATGTTTTAAAATGCAGCCAATCAGAAATAAGATGGAAGCTATTAAAATCCAGTAGTTTGAAGGACAGACTGTAGTCACAATAAATTATCTGAGTTTGGAAGAATTTCAATGTCAATTTAAAAAGTAAATTGACATTAAATAAATTGTGTGTTAGTAAGGAGATATGTGTAGTGCCTATAATTTGCTTAATTTTTAAAAAATATTTTACTGCAAAATGTAAACTGGGAGGTTTAATTGCAAAATGGCATTTCTAATCACCACTGGGTAGAAAAATTAAACTGCTAATCATTCTTCTAGGTCTGATAACATCTACTTGGTGATGATACTTCTCATACATATAAACCAGTGCTTCTGAGAATTATGTACTTATATGGAAGTTTAGGTTTGACACTTTCCAGGCTGGAGTTTAGAGCATGGAAAGAAGATAGTGTTATTTTGTAGAAAGTAAGATGAACAACATTCGTTCTGGTGTATACAAAATGCAGCATGAGCTGATAAGAAACAGGGATGGAAGTAGCTTGTCTGAATGCAAGCCAAAAATGGGGGATGACATTACAGCTGGTACTTCAGCCAAGTGAAGAAAGTGAGGCATATATAAAAAGAGTTGCAGGTGGTGTTTAGAAGCTTTTGTTGCCTGATTAATGGGATCTACAATCTACAAATTTTATCTTAGGTTTAACAGGAACCTTGTTGAAAGAGCTAGTAATGTTGCGCAGCTTCAGTGTCAGTCTCAACTTATTTTCTTTTTCTTTCTCTTATTTTTTTCTGATGCAGAAAGCAGTGCAAGGAAAGGAAAAATATCAGGGAAAATAAAAATGCGTTTCAGTCACAAGAAGAATTTTGATAATCGAGAAGAAAGGCATAAAGACAGCACATATTCCAACAAACAACCTTCAGAGTGATTTTCATGTAAATGAAGGCAAGAGAAAGCAAAAGATAGCAGAGTGGCAGAAGCACTGAAAAGGAGACAGGACATATGAGGTGCACGACAGCTTGGTACAAAAGCTGGAGAACACCTGGCAACCAAGAATACACATAGAAGAAATAAAAAAGAGTGTGCTAGCTTGGAAAAATAAAAAAAAAATAAAATAAAATAAAGAGAACAAGTATAAAAACACTACTTAGAGTTTGGAATTATATTTGTTTATTTTGCACAATGTTCAGTATAACAACCCAGATAGTTGCAAAAACATGTTTTCATTGCATTCAGACTGATTTTCTAAAGAAAAACAAATTACTCCCTCTCTTCCTCCCATGATTATATTCTAAAATGGCTGGAAATATGCTTAAGTCAATGTGAATAGTAAGAAGAAAAAAAGCAGATGCAATTCAACCCTAAATCATCCTCAGATTCTCTCATTCCTTCTTTTACTATTTACACATGTGGCTTCATACTCATAATCTTTCCAGTTTCTGATCAACAACATGCAATGCAAGTGGTAAATATACTGGACTGGATTTATTCTTTTAAGGACTGTTCAGAAGCTTTACAGACAGTATCAGTCTTTCCTGCAGTCTTTATTATGCAAAATTATTCAGCACCTCTGGAATAATGAATATAGGTCACTGGGAAAACAGGCATGCCACTCTTTCCCCTTGCCTCTTTTTCTTTATCTCATTTTTTTCCCCTTGTGTAATTTAATTTCAAGATGAATTAAAACCAGCTGTAGCAAAATATTGCAAATGATAGTGCCTATAAAACGTGTTCATTGCCAGACTCCAAAACTATTCTTCCAATTCTCCAATTTCACATTTAAAATAATTTGCTTTTAGTATATGTGACTACCCATCCTTTCCTGCAAGAGTATGGTCATTAAAACAACACGTCAGTTCACAGAAAGACAGCTTGCAAAAAAAAACCAAAACCAAACCACTTATGAACATCATTCCTCAATGCTATGCACAAGATAATGGTAATGAAAGCTTGGAAAGGGGGGATTTGATATTTTCTGCTTTCAAAGACTGTCAGGTAAGAGATTAAAACATAGGTCTCATGAGCCTGGAATTTCCATCCTCTGAATTTTCAGTGTCTTTTTGGATGAAATCTTTAAAAGCAAAATCTGAGTTAACAAAAGTACACACAATATTGTGGATCTTTTCTAGTGCAGAATTTCACAACACACTGTGAGCTTAATGAGTTGTTTCCAAGACCCAATTTGTGTGTATGCAGGCTTGGATTGTGGAGACAAAAGAGTAGATTTCATTAATGACAAAGTACTTGATTTAATTTTTGTTTGTTTGTTTGTTTATTTTTTGTTTGTTTGGGGTATTTTTGTTTGTTTGTTTTTTGGTTTTTGGCTTTGTTTGTTGTTGTTGTTGTTGTTGTTGTTGTTGTTGTTATTTTTACTATTCTGAAAGACACAAAGCGTATTTCAGTGTTACAGCTGCACAATTCAGTAACAGAGTGGATTTTAGAGATGCAGTCTGGGGTTCCTAAATAGCTTTAGATTTATACTGCACAAGCCATTCTTCACAGTCCCCCCCCAAAATGGTTAGAAATCATAAAAGCAGTTCTGGGTGTTCATATTTCAGTGGAAAAACTGTCACTGATTTCATCATAGTAAAGCTGAAAGCTTGAAGGCTTCATTTTGGATTATTCGGTATGAAATAATTGATTTCTGCAGCTGTATGCCTCACTGCTGGAGCCAGTATTGCTAAATACAAGACACATAAAGGAATTGCCTGCAAAACTATGCAAGGTTTTATTTTGAAAGGAAACTGTTCAGGTGCACATTTGCAAAGCAGAACCTAAGCTAAAAATAACATCTGAAGAAATAGTCCTTATCCTGGAAACTCAGTGATTCCAAAGTAATGGCTGCAACCCAGCTAAAACCCCAGCCTTTCATCAGAGTGATCCAGAACATCCAATGGCAGCAGAGCAGGATGTTCTCTGCTCTTAACATATACAAGGGCAGATCAGGCACAGAAAGGGACTGCCACAATGTGCACACAATGCCCAACCAAAACAAAACAAATGGGTTTAATTGTAGTCCAATTAGCCTTTAACAGTATCTCTGTTTCTTTTATCTTCTTTTTTTTTTTTTTCCTTTTTATTTTCTTTTTGTGTCATATAGCAGAGCTATGGCCTGCAACTTGACTAGCACAAATCAAACTCCCCATTCCTTGCACAGATGTGGTGTAGCCTAAGTTCCTCAGGGGAAAACTGGACTGCTAATCTGCCAGCAAATCTATTTATTAACTACACCAGTTGCTGTCAGCTAGGGAGGGTGAAGGGTAGACTGATGAGACATTTCAGGAATTCAAACAATACAATCAGAACAACTTTCAGAGGAATCACAGAATTACAGAATATTCTGA